>JAKCPI010013071.1:0-109132 GCA_023213315.1 Euborellia annulipes | reverse complement strand
AACCAAGCCTCTGAGACATCCAAATTGACCTGGGGACCAGCAAGACTGCGACCCCGTAAACAATCCACCCCAACAATTCCCCCCTAATTCCATACTCTTGAAAATGGCTCCAAAAGGAGAGCCGAAACGTCGAGTAAATCTCCACATCACACGCGACTCAACCCGAGAAAACTTATCTTCGCATACATCCAGTCGCGGAAACCTTCCAGAACATTTAATATATATATACTAGGGGGCTGCGCCCCTGGTCCCCCCTGCTCGCCTTCGGCTTATATACATACCGGTACATACAAAGATTTTCCCTTTTCATTTTTATATATAGAGATTATTTTAACGGTTAATTATTCATGAACTTAAGATTTTTTGTGAATCATATCCTTTCCGGGACTCTCCCGGTACACAAACAAAAAATTTACGCCGATATTTTAGAATTCAAAATGTAAATAAATAAAAAAAAATCGTAAACATGGGTAAATATTTATATTTTGTTACTATGGCAACTATTTCTCCTAATTTTTATTTTTTTCTTATTTTAACGGTTAATTACTGATTAACTTATTGTTATTTGTGAAACAAAACCTGTCCGGGACTCTCACAAACATACACAGAAAATTTCATCAAAATCGGTTCAGTCGTTTAGGAGGAGTTCAGTCACGTACACACGTACAGAAGAATTTTATATATAAAAGAATAAAAATATAATATATATATATAGGTAAGAGAAAGTAATAACAGAAAAATCGTACTGTCCAAAATATTTTGGCAGCCTACTGTATATACATATATTGTATTCGAATATGATCTTTGATGAAACATTAGAAAACATTTGATTGCAGGCAATAGCGTAACCAGGTGGGGGGCGCTTGCCCCCTCCGCCCCAGGCGCCCCTCGATACCGATATAGCCGATCTAAGATATAGCCCAGGAATAGTGATTTTATCATATTCTTCCCATAAATTGTCCAAAAAATTGATAGTTTTCTTTTAAATTATATTACAACTTAAGAAACAGCGCCCTAGTTGACCTTCGCCCTCAAAGGCTAGTTACGCCGCTGGGTAATAAAATATTATCTGAATCAAGAAAAATCCTGGAAAGGTTTTCTTCTACCTTTCATTCGTGACGATAATTTATTATTACATGATCGTAATACTTTCTAACTATGTGTATATTATATATATATATATATAGGTAAGAGAAAGTAAAAAACGTAAATATGAAGGCGACATTAACTTTTAAGAAATGCATAGAGCTTATTATTTTCTTTCTCCATTTTATTTATTTTTATTTAGTAACTAGTACAGTGCAATTATGATTAATATTACTGCAATAATAAATAAAAAATAATTATATTTCGAAAAAAAAAAATTAAGACATTTGTTTATTTATCCGCCACTTAATATTAAAATAGTTTCTTTCATTTGAGATTAAATAAAAAAAAAAAAAAAGCCCTCGGGGCATGGCGTAGAGGTTAGCGTGCTAACCTCATATACCAAACGTCGCGGGTTCGGACCCCAGGCAGTCCGATGATTTTATTTAAGCCAATTGGATACCAAATGGCTTAAATAAGAATGCCTGGACCCCATATATGTATATTTATTAATAACGGATAACGTAAAAAGTCTTATATGGCCTCAGTTGCCGAAAAGACTGTATGAAAGTGTGTGTGAGTGTGAGTGTGAATGAGAAAAAGTGTGAATGTTTTTTTTCTTTTAAAAAAAAAAAAAAAAAAAAATAAAAAAAAAAAAATAAAACACAATTACTCAACAAGTTACAGCAATCCCCGCCCAAGGCGAGTTGGGGAATTTGGGAAAGGGGTGGTCGCTTCTGTTTTAAGTAAAAGAAATTATACAACAACTAGGTGGGGGGGCGAAGGGGGGCGCTCGCCCCAGGCGGATCAAGCCTTTGGCGCCCCCTCAACACCTACATTGGCGCCCTAGGGTATGTAAGATATAGCCCAGGGGCGGTGATTTTATCATATTCTTTTCATTGATTGTCCAAAAAATTGATAGTTTTCTTTTAAATTATATTACAACTTAAACAAACGGCGCCCTTGTTGAGCTTTGCCCCCCTTCGCCTTCAAAAGCTAGTTACGCCGCTGACAACAACTTGCACCGAACCACCTCCACAATATAAAACTCTAAACTTGCACTGGATTTTGGAATGTTACAATCAAAAAACTGGATTTTTGATTAATTTATTTAGACTGTATACCAAGAGTCGCGGGTTCGTATCCCAGGCAGTCCGATGATTTTATTTTATTTTTTTTTTTTAAACATTCACGCTTTTTTCTCATTCACACTCACACTCACACACACATTCACACAGTCTTTTCGACAACTTAGGCCATTTAAGTCTTTAGACGATAACCGTTGTAATTAATATATATATTGGGAGTTCAGGCATTCTTATTTAAGCCATCTGGTATCCAAATGGCTTAAATAAAATCATCAGACTGTCTGGGGTCCGAACCCGCGACGTTTGGCCGATGATTTTATTTAAGCCATTTGCATACCAAATGGCTTAAATAGAAATGCCTGGAACCCAATATAGACTATAATTCATAAATAACGGATATCGTAAACGTCTTTTATGCCGAAAAGACCGTGTGAATGAGAAAAAAAAAAATTGATTTAGACTTTCACGATTACATACTATTACATTACATATTAATACTTATGATCATGGGCGTCCGCAGGGGGGGGGGCAACCAGGCACTTGCCCCCCCCCTGGAAAATTAAAATGATACAAAAAAATGTATAAAACAAAAAAATACAAAAAAACCTTTCACAGTATACATCCACCTTGCCGCGGTGAGAAAGCTTTAAGTACTAAGAGATGTATAACATTATTAATATCAAAATACGTTTTTTTTTAACTTATCTGGAAGTGACTTGCCCCCCCCTGCAAAAAATCCTTGCCCCCCCCCCCTGCAAAAAATCCTGCGGACGCCCTTGCTTATGATTAATTATAAGGATAATAATTGTAGGTAGACAAAGTAAAGTAGACAATTCGCCCAACGCTGGATATAATTATTCAATTTTTAAATTTAATTATCTTTATCTACATTATATTTTACTACTTTTGCTATTTTATCAAAGACAAATTAAGTTTGTCTGTTTGTAAAGCGCATAGACACCGAAACTACTCGGCAGATTTTCATGGAGTGTTTTTTTTTTTTTAATGGGTAGAGAATTTTCCGGGGGTGGTTTTAGGCTATCATTATGTCAAATTAGGGGCATGTAACCATTGGCGTAGCCAGAAATTTTTATTGAGTGGTTCAAGAAAATTTTTAGGGTATTTATAAATCATTTTGGTTTTTTTTTTTTTTTTTTAGCTAGAGTAAATTATTATATTTTACTTTCTCTTACCCTACATGAAATAGAATTTGTATTATAGAGCTTAAATCATGGCTTGGGTCCCATGGGGGGGGGGGGGGTTGAACCCCCAAAACCCCTCCTGGCTACGCCTATGTATGTTCACAAATCTAGAATTCTAATAATGTTTTATGGCTGGAAATATATTGAGGAAGGATATAAATGCAGGCAGCCAAGAAATAAAAAACGCTCTCGATTCCCTTTGAATGTCCAGACGTTTCGGGCAAAATTTATTCGCCCATCCTCAGTGAACTCTAGAATAGAATACATATAAGTGATGTTGATAATACAATACAGATGACAATTTTCATTATTGATGAGACTCACCTTCTAGTGGGAGAGAGTTAAGTTGTTAAGTTGTTACATTAAATAGAATACGTAGTAGGACCTAACAACAACTATGTATACCAAAGGAGACTTAACTCTCTCCCACTAGAAGGTGAGTCTCATCAATAATGAAAATTGTCAACTGTATTGTATTATCAACATCACTTATATGTATTCTATTCTAGAGTTCACTGAGGATGGGCGAATAAATTTTGCCCGAAACGTCTGGACATTCGAAGGGAATCGAGAGCGTTTTTTATTTCTTGGCTGCCTGCATTTATATCCTTCCTCAATCTAGAATTCTTCCATTGGAGAGCATTGTGTTCTCTCTCTCTCTCTCCTCGTGGCTAATCGGATACGAATCTAGAGCTGCTAAACAACTCGGGTTCAAATCCCACTTGCCGTGAAAATTTTCAAACATTGCCAATGTCTCCTCCCTTATTGGTCCCCCCCACATAGAGCCCTCCTAATGGTCCGATGTTTACCAAAAGCTTTTCAGTTCTTGGCCTCTACCCCTAGTTTATGTGGGCAAAATTTCAAAACAATTGAACAAATAATTTTTGAGTTTTCGTTGTCGAATAAAATTACCACAGACATACACACAGACACAGCAAATATTTTAACTTTCTCTTACTTATATATGTTTTTATAAAAAAAAAAAAAGTATTGGATTTATGTGAAAAATTCGATAATGGAAATACACGTTTTGAGGCCCCAAAAAAGGTAGAAAATCTGCTTTTTATATTTATTAAAATTTGAAGAAATCAATAAGTGAAGTCCAGTACATATCAATAATAAAAATAAAATAGATGGAGTAACATAATTTGAGGTCAGTGGGTCATCGTACTCGTCTTGTCTGCACATCGAGGAGGTGGAAAAAAAAATAAAGAATAGGCGAAGTAGATGTCACAGACATTTTCGTTTATTCAAGTCTTGGAATGAATGAAGTTTGTAAATAAAGAAAAAAAAAAAACTTCATTTATTTTTATTTCATTATAATAAGTCAATGTTAAGAAAATTGCATAATATTTTCTTGGATTATAAAGTTTTTGGATGGGAGTTTAAGAGGTCATCATGTAAATACTGGAATTAACTAGTTAAACTAGTGAAATGTATGTACTGTATATTGCGGACAAACATCAATTTGTTTGATTTGATTTCTTTGGGGTTATCCCGTTTTCATTTGTAATATATACGTGATATATATATTTACATATCTTTGTATGTAAATATATATACACTGTATGTTATGTTGTTAGGGGTGTTTGTTTTGTATAATACATATTTTTATTATTAAATAAAATGTTTTTCTGTTAAATCAATCTGCGATTGAATTTATAATACTAGATTATTACATGGTGTCAGAAGTGAACATTTTGTAAATTTGAAGATTAATTATCTACATTTCAAAAGGTAGGATGTCTTTTAAACCCCCGAAAGAATTTGTTCCAGGATCCCAACCTTCTGAAAATTGGGAAAAATGGAGAGCAAATTTTGAAAATTATTGCCTAGCGGCCGAGATTGATAAGAAATCTGAAGAGCAACAAAAGGCGATATTGTTATATACTATTGGGGAGACTGGACATCAAATTTATAAAACGCAAACTTGTAATAAAAAAGAAAAGGATATTAAGATGCAGGATATTCTTAAAATAATAGATAATTATTATAAACCGTTTAAAAACATTACTTATTTAAGGTACGTTTTTTTTACTGAAAATCAAAAAGAGGATCAATCAATAGATGAGTATGTAACTATATTAAAATTAAAAGCAAGGAATTGTGAATTTAAAGATATTGAAGATAGTTTAATTAAAGATAGAATGATCTGTGGTATTAAAGACGAAGAGTTGCGTCAAAGACTTTTGAGAGAGCCAAAGTTGAATTTATCTGATGCAATAAATATTTGTCGAAGTCACGAATCAGCTAAATTTCAATCGAGAAATTTAAATTTTAAGAGTGAGGAGTCAAAAATTGAAACAATAAGAAATGCAGAAAAATCAGATAATAAGCAATATTTTCAGGGTAATAAAAAAAATTTGTGTTTCAGATGTTCTAAGTTCCATCTACCTAGGGAATGCCCTGCCTGGGGAAAAACTTGTTCACGCTGTAAAGGATTAAATCATTTTGGAGTTGCTTGCAGAAGTAGAAAGAAAATAAATGAAATTGACACAAAGCAGAATTCCAATGAATCGGATGAGGAATTAACTGAAATTTCTTCAATTGTTGAAATTAGATGTTTAAATGAAATTCAAAAAGGAATAAGTATAAGGGAATGGACAGAAGTTATAAATATTGAAGGTACTGACATTAGTTTTAAATTAGATACTGGTAGTGAAGTAAATACGCTATCATTAAAAACATTGAATAATTTGAAAATTAATTATAAAATAATAAAATCAAATAGGAAGCTATTTTCTTATTCGAAAAATGAAATCAAATGCTTAGGAATTTGCAAATTAAAATGTCAATACAGAATGATGAAAGAATTGTTAGAATTTTATATAATTGAAGAGAATTGGCAGTCAATTTTGGGTTTAGAGGCTTGTAGAAAATTTAATTTAATTAGAAGAGTGAATGAAATCGCTAATGAAAATACTAGTAAAGCTAGAGGAATAATTAAAAAATTTTCAAATATTTTTGAGGGATTGGGATGTTTAAGAAATACTTATACAATTAAGATAAAGTCAGATGCACAACCTTCTATTGCAAGAACCCGAAAAATCCCGATTTCACTAAAAAATAAAGTAAAGGAAGAGTTGGATAAGTTAGTTGAAAAAGGTATTATTGAAAAAGCTAATGGACCAACAGAGTGGGTTCACCCAATTGTGGTGGTTGAAAAACCAGACAAGAGTATTAGAATATGTTTGGATCCGAGACCATTAAATAAATTTATTATAAGAGAGAGATTAGAAATGCCAACTTTAGAGTCCGTATTTGCAATGTTAGAAGATGCTAAAGTGTTTACTGTACTAGATGCCAGTAATGCTTTTCATCAGATTAGATTAGATGAAGAGAGCAAAAAATTATGTACTTTTACGACACCGTTTGGAAGATATTCTTATAAACGGATGCCCTTTGGGATTGCAAGTGCAAGTGAGGTGTTTCAAAAGGCAATGAATGATATAATTGAGGATTTAGATGGGGTTTTGGCCTATATGGATGATGTACTAATTTTTGGAAAGAATTTAGAGGAACATAATGAAAGGCTAGAGAAATTTTTGAAAAGGGCTCAGGAGAATGGTTTAAAACTTAAAATGGGTAAAATGCAATTAGCTTCAAATAAAATTAGCTATCTTGGTCATATAATTTCTGATAAAGGGATATGCATTGACCCAAAGAAAATTGAAGCCATAAACAATATTCAAGTCCCAACAAATAAAAAAGAGTTGCAAATTTTCTTAGGAATGATTAATTACTTAGCAAGATTTATACCTAATATATCTGAGAAGACCCAAGTATTGAGAAATTTACTTAAAAAAGATTCGGTTTGGGTGTGGGAGAAAGATGGCCCTGAAGAAGTGTGTTTCAGAAATCTTAAAGAACTAATCACATCAGCACCAATTTTAGCGTTTTTTAATCCAAATAAGGAAGTATCAGTATCATGTGATGCCAGTCAAAATGGAATTGGGGGAGTGTTAATGCAAGATAATCATCCAATAGCATATTGTTCTGCAACTTTAAATTCAGCTCAAAAGAACTATGCCTGTATTGAGAGGGAATTACTAGCAATTGTTGTGGTTTGTGAACACTTCCATTATTATCTTTATGGAAGGGAATTTAATATTTTCACAGACCATAAGCCACTCGTTGGAATTGTTAATAAACCAATTTGTGATTTGACTCCAAGGATACAAAGATTATTGATGAGATTGTTGAGATATCAAGGAAAGCTGATATATGTACCAGGAAAATCAATGTATACAGCAGATTCCCTTTCAAGAGCTCCACAAAATAAGTTTGTTAAAACTGATTTTTTGGACAATTGTAGAGTCCATTCCATAATAGTTGGGTCTAAAGAGAAAGCAACACAAATTAGTAAAGAAACAGAGAAGGATGAAACGTTGAGACAACTTAAATGTTTTTTGAATAAAGGTTGGCCAAAGAAGTCTAAAGTTCCGAGGGAATTGAAAGTATTTTATGAAATCAAGGAAGATATTTGCTTTAACAATGGTTATTTGTTTTACAAAAATAGGTTAATTGTGCCAAAAGCAATGACTAAAGAAATTATAATGAAGATTCACATTGCTCATCAAGGAATCAATTCTATGTTAAAAAGAGCGAAAGAAGCTTTTTTCTGGCCGGGAATGAATGAAGAAATAGAAAATTTTGTTAAGAATTGTAATGTATGTAACCAATATTATAAATCTAATCAAAAGGAACCTTTAATCTCTCATAGCTATATTGAATACCCATGGGAAAAAATTGGAATGGATTTCATGAAAGTGCAAGGGAGAGATTATTTGGTAGTAGCGGATTACCATTCAAAATTCATTCATTGTATCCATTTAAAAAGAACAATGGCTGAAACAGTCATTTCAAAATTGAAGGAAATTTTTGCCATTCATGGAATTCCAAATATAATTGTAAGTGATAATGGCCCACCATGGAATTCTCGGGAATTTAAGAATTTTCTAGAGGACTATGGAGTAGAACACAACACAAGCAGTCCACATTATCCACAATCAAATGGATTGATTGAACGACATATTCAGACCGTTAAAGGAATGATGAAAAAATCGCCGAATGTAGACATATCTAAAATAATAATGACTTATAATTCAACACCGAAGAAAAATTTACCTTCCCCAGCGGAAATTCTTATGGGAAGGAGAATAAGGACAAATTTACCAATGCTAGAAACGATGTTTGCTCCTTTTTATGATAATAGAAAAATTTTAGAAGGTTTAAAAGAGAACATAGAAGTTCAAGAAAAGCATTTTAATAAAAATTGTAAATCATTACCACCATTAAAGGATTCAGAAAGAGTTTATATGCAGACAAAGAATAGATGTTGGGTTCCAGGAAGAATAATTAGGAAAGATAAACATCCTAATTCATTCTGGGTGCAAACGGAAAATGGAGGGATTTATCGGAAAAACAGAAGATTTTTAAATAGATGTGCCGATGGAAAGGAAAAAGAAGAAAAAGGGGAAGAAGAAAAGAAGGTGCTAGAAAAGAAAACGAGAAGTGGGAAGAAGTATTAAGTATTAATGATGCAAGACAGAAAATGAGAAGAAAGAAAATGAGATGAGGAAGTTTTGAAATTGTTTTGAATTGTTTGAAAAGGAGGGGCATGTAATATATACGTGATATATATATTTACATATCTTTGTATGTAAATATATATACACTGTATGTTATGTTGTTAGGGGTGTTTGTTTTGTATAATACATATTTTTATTATTAAATAAAATGTTTTTCTGTTAAATCAATCTGCGATTGAATTTATAATACTAGATTATTACATCATTCTTATCAGAGTTGGTAGTATTGCATTTGAAAGAGAAACTTGTTTATAGTTTCATATTGCTTAATCATTATTCGAAAAAATAAATAAATATACATACTATATACAATAATCAGAGCTGGCAAATTATTCCCTTCAAGTATTTTACTCAGTTTTTTACGCGGAAAAAATAGCATAGAAAAATTGCATAATATTTCGATGGAAAATACCGTAAAAACTGGATAAAAGCTTTTATTCCATATTTTTTTCTGTATTAAAGCATTGACGATGTTGTTTTCTTTTCATTTAGTGAATAATATAATCAAAATGTTAATACAATAAAAGAAAAATGAAATTCAAAAATTAAATATGGTAACCATAACCTACAACTGTCATTTCATTTGTATTATTTTCATTAATTTATTAATATCAGATAAATTAAATTCTGTTTGCTTTCATTTTTTTTAGGTTTCTGATAAGAACTAAACATATGGAAAATTAATTTTAGAATATATATAGCACGAAAAGTGGAATCTGGCAAAATTCGTTACAATATGTATGAATCCTCAAGATTTAAAAAAAATTCAAAAGTAATATTTGTTTTGGTTTCTATAATATAAAAATGTTGAAAAAGAAGAATAAACTATGCTATTTAATTTTATCCTAATTTGATCTTTCAAGAAGCATAAAGAAAAAAAAAAAAAATTTGGATCAAAACATTTTGAAAGCATCTCATCTTATTTTTGAATATAAAATTAGCCATTAACTGTCAAATTAATAAGTATGAATGTACTGAATTTTTTTGTCAAATTTTAAATTTTATTAGACAGTTTCATTTTATGTCATATCGGGTTCACGCAGTTGCGTATTCGAGTTTTTTTTTACACATTTTGTATTTTGGATGAATTAGAAATTAGAACCAATAATAATAAAAATAATCTACAATTTTTTAAAATATTCTTTAATCAAAACACAATAATTATTTTTATTTTGATTTTGAAATTCAATTCGTTTTTGATTAATAAATAAAAATAATTAAACAAACTCTTGATTATTGTCGTAATATTTGTTGATTATTAATCAATATAAAATAAATATGTTTCTTTTTCCTAACCTCAAATTACTGTTGTTGTTAATTTAATAATAATAAATGTGTCCTCATTTATTAAATTTTAATCTGATGAATAATAATATCTCAGGAAAAATAATATTAAATAACAAAAACTTGTTTTTATTTTTGGCCTCTAAAAATTAAAGTTGTTAATTTTATATAATAGCAAGGATATAAGTGCTTGAAAGAAGAGGATGTTTGTATAATTAAATAATTAAATTAAAAGGTTTGTTTGTTTTTTTTCTTCATAATTTTCTCTTGGGGAGAAGACTCCGGCATTTTTATATTGAAGTCAATCATTATCTATAGGCTATATATAGATAATTAATGTGTCCATATATCTGCCGCGTTCTCTTAGAATTTTGAAACTAAATTTTACATTATTATAGAGGACATTACGGAGAGTCGCTAAATCCCCAAATGGGGAGTCTCAAAAAAGATGCTTCCCATTTGTCAAAGCCAATTAAATTAATTTAAAAAAATGAAAGTAAAGCCTAAAACTTACTTATATTTTAATCGAAGTGGATTGAGAGAAAATGGCGACAAAAGGTGGTCATCTACTAAAACTTTGGCGCTGTGATCGCCCTGCGCAATTCACGTTCGATTGGGTCAATTTATGCAGCAGAATCTAAAACAAACAGAAGCAAAATGTGTAAATTATATTGTAATGGCAAGTGAAATGAACATGTATATAAAAAGTTGTGGTTTTATAGAATTGGATTAATAAAACAGAGGATGCAGCAATAATAAAAAAAAAAAAAAAATTATAATAAATGTGTTTAGATTTCTATCTTGAAGGGCTGATGATGACTTTGAGGATCATAGCCGAAACGTTTCAGAATAAAGAGTGTTAAGAAAATATATGTTTTTTTAGAACAAGATAGGGGACAGCTTGGTGTATATTATTGAGAAGGATGTAAAAATCTGGAATTGAGGGCGAATTTGTTTCTTAACCCCCACCCCATGATCCTGAAGAAGGAGTCGTTTAAACTCCGAAACGTTGATTCATAACGGGAGGAGATAATTCGAATAAATTGGCCTAAAAATCATCTCTATCTGTTCGATTTAAAAGATGAAGGAATTGAGCTACGAGGTTGAAATTTTATATTCCAGTTAAGTACCCCCCTGGGGCGTGACAAGGAGCTTTTGAAAAAATCCGTCAATGAGTACTAGTACTTTACTGATGCACTTTTTCAGGTTTTTTCGATTTTCTCAAAATTCGCTCCAACGATTTTTTTTTAAATTCAACAATCAATTATTTTTTAGATTCTCTATAAAATGTATATTCTCATTTTGTGATTGAAATCTTCTGAAGACCACTTTACTCTTGTTCTTCATAGGAAAGTTAGGAATTTCTCCTATGGTTGCTATGGTAACAAAATATAAATATTTTGCCATACTTATAAATTGTACATCTTGAAAATCGAATGTACCGTACTGTCGGAAACTAAATACATGTCGACACAAAAAATCTGGTGAGACAAGCACAGTACACAACTTTCGATTACCGAAGGTAAGAGAAAGTTGTGTGCTGTGCGCCAGGCACACCAGATTTTTACATCTTGAAATTCAAATATATCGGCGGAAACTAAATATATGTCTAGAAGATGAAAAAGGTCAATTCAGTCCTCGAGAATTTCGAGAATGAAACATGAATACATTATAATAAAATAATATATTTATTCTCTCTAGTTGACAATTATATAATCTCAGACCTCTTGGGTTTCGGCCGCTGTGCTGCGTGCCTTCTTCAGTGAGATCAGGATCTAGATAATGCAAAATAGTTTGTTTTGTTATTATAAAATATTATATAAATTAGTCAAATATATTTTTGCATTATCTAGATCCTGATCTCACTGAAGAAGGCACGCAGCACAGCGGCCGAAACCCAAGAGGTCTGAGATTATATAATTGTCAACTAGAGAGAATAAATATATTATTTTATTATAATGTATTCATGTTTCATTCTCGAAATTCTCGAGGACTGAATTGACCTTTTTCATCTTCTAAATTTATCTACAGTCCTGGTGAGTTCATTATTAAATATATGTCGACACAAAAAATTTGGTGTGAAAAGCATAGATCACAACTTTCGATTACCGAAGGTAAGAGAAAGTTGTGTGCTGTGCGACAGTCACACCAGTTTTTTATTTATCAATTGCCTGAAACGAGTCGACTGAAAAATTGCAACACTTGATTAAGAAAAGGCGAGGGTTCGCCGCAGGCGAAGCCCGCCGAACATGGGCTGTGCGACTAGTCCAATTATAAATTCAAACAAGCCAATATTCTTAAATTGTTGTTATCTTTTGAAGGGGAAACAAAAAAAGTTAAAAAAAAAATAAATAAAATAGTTTATCATAGTAGCTAACCTCTTCAAAAAAAAAAAAAAAAAAAAAAAGTTGCATCCATCCTTTTAAAAGGTTTTTGACAGAATAATGGATTCACTTGCTAATGGAAGTGAAATATCACCTTATCACACACTAAACGAGTGAAACAAAATATTTCTTTTTTTTTTTTTTAAGGAAATTATTCATATATAATATAGAAAGCTGATCGGTGAACCTGAGCTATTAAAATTTCTGCTGGCTCCGGCTTCTTTCTAACCAACTAATTTTACTTTCTCTTACCTCTATATATATGTTAATATATAGAGAGAGAAAGTATTGGATTCATGTTAAAAATTCGATGTTGAGATTTTGAGGGATATACACGTTTTGAGGTCCTCTGAATCCAAAAAAGTGGTTTTCGCATCTGTCTATGAACAAAATATCAAGAACGAAAAGAGCTACACTGTAAAAAAATATGAATTTTCATTCATATCTCATAAACTTTGGTGGTTTAATTTTAATAGACCTAGGATATGAGTTAAAATTAATATACAAGTATATGAATAAGTATCGCTTTAAAAAAAATATGAATTTTCCTTCTTTTTCACATACCTTCGTAGTTTAATTTTAATACACCCAGAATGTGAATTAAAATTAATATAAAAGTTTATGAACAAATTACCAACTTTTAAACTTATCTTTTTCTTTGTGTGCCGCCAAATTTTGAAATCGTTAAAAGTGTACCGCGACAAGTTGAGAATCACTGGTCTAAACGTTCTCAAATAACTCGACTACCTCAAGGAATTTTTATTAATATTATTTTTATAATTATTTTAAGGAAACTTGAAATTATTCTTTTAAAATTCATTTCCAAAATCTATATTGATTAAATTCTGGTTTGAAATTCGCGCTCTAAACTATTTAAATATTTATGAAGTCATACTAATTAAATAATTTTTATAAAGTAATTCAACTAAATAGCTATAGAAATTAAAATTAAAATTAACAATTTCACCAAAATAATTAATTTTAAAATATACAAGAAATTGGTTAGGTTGGCACCAGGTTGGCACCAAATTCTGTTTTTGAAGTAGCTGATTTAACGCATAGATAATTGAACGTGTATTATTATTTAAAATGAAATATAAATATTTAATCAATATATTGAAATAGGAACATTTTACTAGCAAAATCGTAAGTATTGAATTTGAATTTTTTCATTGAAATTTTTTTTCTCAATTTCAAATCAATTATTGTTTGTCATTTTTCAGGTGAGGTTAGTTAATTCTCCAACCAGGGAATAAACTCCAATCATACTGCAATGGAAATGTAACTCTTTATTACTTCTCAAAGAAGATGAAAATCGACATATTTTTTGTATTAAATTATTAAAATGATTTGTATTTGTGTTTAATTTACTTGGAAATGTATAAAAATTTATTTTTTGATACAAATTTATTATTTTAATACTTTAATTTGTTTTATTATTTAGTAAAATTGTATATTTTAATATAATATAATTTTTTTTAATAAATAAAAAATAAAATAAATAAAAAAAACTATTATTTCACCTAGACCACTCACTTTTCCTCAAAACTATAAACTCGTAAGGACTTTAATTTTTGTTTATTAAAGCTTTTGTGGTTTAAAATATTATTATTAGGAGAATTTTTAATTATAGTCCACATATTTGTATTAAATATTTATTAAAAATATATATATTTGTACAGTATTTATATATTTTTAATAAATATTTAATACAAATATGTGGTCTATAATTAAAAGTTCTCCTACTTTCATTTTTCACAAAAAAGTATATTATTTCTCATAAACCCGTAATTTAAATTTCATATACCAAAAATGAATTTATTCATATACCCGTAATTTAAATTTCATATACCAAAAATGAATTTATTCACATACCCGAAAATGAATTTTTTCATATACCCGAATATGTAAAATTTCATATCTGGGTTTGTGAAAATTCATTTTTGGTATATGACCTTTCTCATATACCCAAAATGAATATTCATAAACAGTTTGTGTAACAGACTTCCTATACATGTGTATGAATCTGGCTCGAAAATTTTTAACAGTGTAGGAGGTTGAAATTTTATATTTAAGTTAGATACCCGCCCTCGGGCTTGGTGTCTGCCTTCTATCCCATGGGCCGCGTGTTCGGATCCTAGGCAAACCGATGATTTTATTTAAGCCATTTGGATACCAAATGGCACAAGAACATAAAATAAAAAAAATCATTGTGTGGTTTTATGAAATCCGGAGGAAAAGAAAATTTTTTTTCGGATCGTAGGCGTTTAACTGAAAATTTTCAGAAAATTATTCAATTAAGGGTATTAAAATCGCGTTTTTAATCTTAATTTAATAATTGGAAAATGGGAAATCAATAGACGCATGTTAAAAACTGAGAACAATATTTATTTAGTAATTGAAGATTTGAATCATTTAAAATTATTTTAAAAATTATATTTTATCAATTTAAAAATTGAATAATTAAATCTCACAATTATTTTTTTTATAATTCGTCATATATATTAAATTTCAATTTTCTATGGCTTGTAGCCTCACGGCTTGTGACGTCATGGCTTGTAGCGTCACGGCCTCTGACGTCATGGCTTGTAGCGTCACGGCTTCTGACGTCATGGCTTGTAACGCGACATGCTGATAGAAGAGCGAAAAAAAAATTTGAGAGGATCAAATAAAAGTTTCACTTTAAAATAAAAAAATCTGAGTGTTAGTTACAATATGGATACAATAAAATCAACTTATTGTCTATGAAAATCATTACAAACAATTGAAATCAAAGTTACAAATTGTGCATTTCAAATTCGACCCATTTTTGTAGAATGACCCATTTAGAAGATGCTGATGTCTACCGAGGGACGTTCAACACGCTGACCAACCCGAGGTTTCACTAATGAAATTCCAAAATACGTTAAGAGTCACACATAATCATCAGTGATATTTAAATAGAGTGAGTTAGTTGATGTTATTCTTGAGCGTTGAATTAAATCAACTTAATCTTATTTGAACAGCTTGAATGAGTTTTCAACTTTTGTTAAAGGCGACAAAAGAGATCTATGATAACCCAGCAACCCTAAAGGAACAAAATGCCATCTAAGTAAATTATAGTTAGCGAAGAAGGATTTTATCTAGCGAAGGAATCACTATCCAATTTATCTCTTGAGCGACTTGACCGATTGAGTTGAAAGTTAGAACGGAATTTACTTATTTATTTGCAAAAAAAAAAAAAAAACTGTGAAATAGATTAAATTAACAAACTAACCTGGATCTCCCGCCATCTGGCTTGGACCCACCTGCGGCGGACCCTCGCTTTTTTTTTCAACACTCACAGACACACACACAATCTTTTCGGCAACTTAGGCCATATAAGACTTTGACGATAACCCTTATTTAAAAATTTATCTATTATTGGGGTCCATTTGGTATCCAAATGGCTTAAATAAAATCATCGGACTGCCTGGGGTCCGAACTCGCGACGTTTGGTATATGAGGTTAGCACTCTAACCTCTACACCAAGCCCCGAGGGTGCCCTTTTTTAATTATCTTTAAAAAAAAAAATTTATTATTGTTCCAATCCAGTGCCTGCTTGAGGATTTGTTTACTTTCATAGAATACATAAACGAATACATAAATATTTCTTTATACATTTTCTATGGGAGAAATCGTAACTTTAGGAATTAATCAATCAAAAAATTATTTCGGAAGAATTTTGGAACGAAAATAATTTTTCTGTAATCCCTAGTCCTAGCCCTCTTTAGGTATAATTATTTGGTTTGGAAATTCCAACGGGAATTTGCCCAAATAGAGCTTGACAGACAGACAGGCGGACATTAGCGAAATATACAAATATTAATAGATATTTGATTGTGTGTTATCATGGGCCAAATGACCGTTGATTCCACGCACTTCCATTCCATCCTTGTTTAAACAGTGGCGTCATTTCAACTTTTTCTTGGGGATAAATAAAATAAAAATTTCAAAAAACACAAAAATAAAGAATATTTAATTTTATAACAATTTTTATAATTTTTCTTTTAATGTTAATGTCAAAATATACTTTTTCATCCCTACAAATTTAATTCATGGCCCTAAAATTAACGAAAAGGGGTGGAAATAAGTAGGGGGCTCTCCCCCGAAAACGGTACGTGGTGAGGGAAAACGGAGGTCATATTGGGATTCAGGAGGTCTTTTTACTTAGGAATCTGAAGGAATTATCTTAGGGCTTTTTTCTTGCTGGGTAGAGTAATTTATTTAATTAAAAAAAAAAAGGTGCTAATCTAGTGAAAGATGAGTTTCGGGACATACGAGCGTATATTAATTGGAAGCTTTTTCTCTATTTTGAACGATATAACCACCCACTAAATTACCTCCGCGGATGATTAGTGATCAGCCTAAAATATATAAACTTCTGACATATTTTGTTACCATGGCAATGGCCATTTCTTCCATCTTTTCTATGAAGAGTAAAGTGTGCTTCAAAAGATTTCAATGGAAAAATAAGAATATATAGTGCGAGTCAAAAATATGAGACCACCCTAAAATATTAAAATAAATAATGATAGATTGCAAATTTAACAAAATTCATTTTATATATATTAAATAGATCTAATTGAAAAACTAAAAATAAAAACTTTAATGAAAAAATTCGTCAAATTACAGCAATAAAATTCAATTTTATTTTAATAACGTGTTTTTTGATTGAGTCAAAAATATGAGACCACTCTATTTAAACTAATAAAAAGTGAAATTTAGATACCCGATCCATTTCAAAATAGAATATACAATTAATATAGCCCTTCTATTAAAAAAAAATCTGGTGTGACTGGCGCACAGCACACCAACTTTCTCTTACCTTCGGTAATCGAAAGTTGTGTTCTGTGCTTGTCACACCAGATTTTTGTGTCGACATGTATTTAGTTTCCGACAATACGGTACATTCGATTTTCAAGATGTAAAATTTATAAGTATGGCAAAATATTTATATTTTGTTACCATGGCAACCATTTCTCCTATCCTTCCCTATGAAATACAAGAGTAAAGTGGTCTTCAGAAGATTTCAATCGCAAAATGAGAATATACATTTTAAAGAGCATCTAAAAAATAATTGATTTTTAAATTTAAAAAAAAAATCGTTGGAGCAAATTTTGGGAAAATTGAAAAAATAACTGAAAAAGTAGCATCAGTAAAGTACTAGTACTTTTTGGGCGATTTTGTTCAAAAGCTTATTTTTCCGGTCCCGGGGGGTGTTTAGCTTAAATATAGAATTTCAACCTCATAGCTCAATTCCTTCATGCTTAAAATTGAACACAGACACACACACACACACACACACACACACACACAGACCATGTCGCGAAAACCACTTTTTTGGATTCAGGGGACCTCAAAACGTGAAGATCCATCAAAATCTCGACATCGAATTTTTGACATGAATCCAATACTTTCTCTCTATATATATATTACATATATACATAGGTAAGAGAAAGTAAAAATAAAAATATATTCCAATGTTTATAAATTTTACATTATCGGCGTAAACTAAATATATATCGACACAAAAAATCTGGCGTGACAAGCGCAGAACACAACTTTCGATTACCGAAAGTCTGTGCGACCATTCACACCAGATTTTTGAATTGTCAAAAAAATCAAGTGATAATATAAATTGAATTAAATAACAGAGCCATATTGTGAGTTAAACAACAACAACAACAAAAAAAGGGCATTAACTTATATATTATACAAAAAAAAAAATGATGGATCGAGAGACACCAGAGAAAGAGATTTATGATTTTGTTTGTTTATTTATGCCAAAAAATTCAACTGGGTCAACCAGAGCGTGACAGACTGACAGCTTTTTGTCAGTCATTGTGAATAAAAATTCACTTCATTTATTTATGTGAATGCAAAGTGTTTTTTTGAATGAACAGTGTGTATGAAATAATAAAAATATGATTGTTAAAAATGAATGAAAACTCTTTTTATTTATTTGGCAGGCAGATGACCGTGGCGATCAGGATGAAGGTGTTCATTTTCTTCCTTCTCGTGACATTATCGACAACAGCAGCAGCAGCAGCAACAAGCGGAAATCAGGCCCAAGCAAGAATCGTGTACCCATCGGACGGCGATGACTCGGGTGGTGGTGGAGGTGGTGGTGGGGGAAGCAATCATCATGATAAGGAATTTGTAAGGAAATCGCCGCCATCAGCCCTTGAATCCAATCCGACAGGATCATCGGCTGCCTCTAATCCAATGGATTCGTATGTTCAAGCGGCACAACAAGCACAACACGAACGAGTAGTTAACGAACCACAGCATGAAGTAATTTTTTTTCATTTTTTTTTAGAAAATATTAGTAAAATAAATTTGGCAAATATTTCCAAGCACGTAATAAGGTTAATGGAGAGATTGTTTTCCACAGTAAAATAATTTATTTAGTAAATATTTGAGATTGTATCCAATTATATAAATGTGAAGTGAGTTGAAGAGAAGTTGATGTTGATGTTACGGGATGGAAGAGAGCAAGTACAGGTGCAGCAAATAAAGAGAGCCTTTGGATGCCGAAAGGGAAATGTTTCGGACAAAATTTTATGCTTTTTATTTATTATTGGCTGCATTCTCTTTATATCATTAATCAAAATTTTATTTGTCCATCCATAGTGCTTGTAGGCTTATAAACTAACTAGCCGCGCCGCCCGCCTTCGACCGCTTCGCACCCTTGGACCCGCCCGCCAGCTGGCTCGGGCCCGCCTGCAGCGGACCCTTGCCTTTTCTTAATTATGAAAAAAAAATTATTATTGCTAAGCATTCCAGCCTAAGGGCTTGGTCTAGTTGGTAGCT
Organism: Euborellia annulipes; assembly: GCA_023213315.1. Taxonomy (NCBI): domain Eukaryota; kingdom Metazoa; phylum Arthropoda; class Insecta; order Dermaptera; family Anisolabididae; genus Euborellia; species Euborellia annulipes. The sequence continues at coordinate 89,663 of JAKCPI010013071.1, read as the reverse complement.
TGCCTACCTTCTATACCAAAAGTCGCGGGTTCGGACCCCAGGCAAATGGTTTAAATAAGAATGCCTGGACCCCAAATAAATATATATTATTAAATAACGGTTATCGTCAAAGTCTTAAATGGCCCAAGTTGCCGAAAAGACTGTGTGAATGAGAAGAAAGTGTGTGTGTTTTTTGATTCACACACACACATTCACGCAGTCTTTTCGGCAACTTAGGCCATATAAGACTTTGACAATAATCGTTATTATTTATAATATCTATTGATGGTCCAGGCATTTCTATTTAAGCCATCTGATATCCAAATGCCTTAAATAAAATCATCGGACTGCCTGGTGTCCGAACCCGCGACGTTTGGTATAGGAGGTAGGCACGCTACCTACCAAGCCAAGCCCGGGGGCGTGTTTTTTTTTGATTAAAAAAAAAAAGAAAGTATTCCAATCCAGTGCCTGCTTGAGGATTTGTTTACGTTCAAAGAATTCACAACTGTAAAGAATACTTAAATATTTCTCTATACATTTCCTATGGGAGAAATCGTAACTTTAAGAATTAATAATTCAAAAAGTTATAGGAATTTCGGGACCTGAGTATTTTTCCGAGGCTCTCCATAACGTCCTCTATATAAATGCAAAATTTCGTTTCAAAATTCCAAAGAGAAGTTGGTCAAACAAACGGACTGACGGTCAGAAGGACACACCGCTATTATATATATAGATAGAAGAACAAAGTTGTCATTGTTGTTGCGGCACGAATTTTTTTTCATTATCTTACCCAAAATGTATTTATATAATGGACAAAAGTGTCCGTAAACTGGAAATAAATAAATAAATCTTATAGACCCTCAAGAAGCATTAAACACTCGTCTGTTTTTATAAAACAATATACATGTTCACAAATTCGTGCCGAAACAACAATGACAACTTTGTGCCTAATTAGTTTATAAGCCTACAAGGACTGAGGATGGACAAATAATATGTCCGAAACGTCTCCTTTTCGGCATTTGGCATCCAAAGCCTTTCTTTATTTGCTGCACCTGTACTTGCTCTTTTCCATTCCATAAATGTGGAGCGAGTTTGAAAAAGCATTCAATGTCGAAAAAGACCTTCAATGAAATTAAAAAGAAAAAAAATTAAAAAAAAGGCAATGACGTTGCAGAACTTTCCCATTCTTGGTTGGATAGTTATAGGCAGAAATTGTATACCAAAATAGAATAATCTTTTTGTTTTTGATTGTTAAATTTCAGCTTCCAGCTCAGGATCGTGCCGTGGGTAGTAATTCGCCTTATAGGCCAGGCGCTTTCGATACAGCCACTGCAGCATCTGCTGTTTATTCTCAACAAAACTCGGAGAATTTAGAATTTAAATATCACAATTATGATCAATTAACGAAATTTTTACGGATGACATCTTCAAAATATCCAAGTCTCACTGCCCTCTATAGTATCGGCAAATCCGTCCAAGGTAAACAAAAATTTCAAATAATATCGCTCATATTTAAGTAGTTTGCTTCACATTTAATTAACTAGCTATCCTTAGGATAAGCTGACTTCCGACCCGCACCGCGGGAATAAGGGGACAGAGAACGATAGATAACCAATTAACGTTATTCATTCTTTTTGAAATTTCATACGTAACACCTTAAGACAAAAACTATTTAAATTAGTAAGCATTGGGATGCAAATACAAATATCTTCTAAGGGCCGATTGCATAAGTTAGATGGAGTTTGTTTGTTTTTGTAATGCAGAAACCCTCTTCCGGGGGAACAAATCATGTTCTGTTTGTGAAGGTTGCAACTTCATTAAGGCATCTTATAAAAATTATTAAAAATAAAAATTATTATCACCCATAATTTAAATAAATATTATTAATATACATTTAAATTTAAGAAATTAATTTTTTTAATCAAAATTTAAAAATTTTCAAAAAAATAAACAAGATTTATTAGTGTTCACATAACAATTAGTCAATTGTTCCAATCTTCACAACCATTTTGACAAATTGCCAGCTGTCTGGCTCAAATAAAGATAATTTCAAAAAGAAATATATCTTTTATTTTCACCTCGCAAGAAGTAATATCAACTGAAGATATTTATATATAAATATTTAATATCAATATTATATCAATTTGCATTCAATTTGAAGACAAATAGTTTTATCAACAAGACGTAATACAGATATGCAATGCGTTAGCTGAAGTTAGGAGAATATTCAACACCTTGTAAATTATCCTAGATATGCGAGTATAATCCTGACTGACAGAAAATGAATAATAACAAAAATACTTTCTCTCTCTATATATTAACATATATATAGAGGTAAGAGAAAGTAAAAAAGGGAGATTCCAGATTACATTTATATTATTATCTATGATTTATATTCTTGAGTTTAGGATGCTTGTGTTCAAAATATTACCCCTGGGTTAAATCTTAACCTCAAAACCCAGACCTTGGCTATAATTCACCATATATCTAACTGAAATTATTCAAAAGTGAGGTTATCTCAGGGGTAAAAATGGCGACGAGATATGATGCTAACGGGTCCTAGCCTATAATATATTGTAAAATATACATTTCATCATTTTATTGTTAAAAGAATTTGAATCTAAAGAAAAATAACAAATATATCTACTTCTTTTATAATAACAATAAAATGATGAAATGTATATTTTACTATAAAAATAAAACTGAAGTGGGTTTCTGCACTACAAAAAAAAAAAAAAAAAAAAAAAAAAAAAAAAATTAGCCCGGGGTTAACAAGCTCCACCTAACTGATGCAATCGGCCCTAAATGGTTAGAGTAATAGATTAACCACAAGAGACCTTTTTTGTAGAGCGTTTAATTTCCTACAAAAATATATCTTGCGCATTTTATAATATTCAGAATGATGAAGGAAGAGAGGATGTCAGCCAAAAAAGGAGCCTCTATCGAATAAAAATCTCCAATCAGAAAACGTTTCGGGTTTAATTAGATAAAACCATCATCAGTTCTTTAGAGATTATTGGCAATCTCAAGATGCACACCATTGAGATGCAGATAGAGTTGTTATATATAAACATATACAAAATTATATAAAAAATATACAAAATTTGCAATCAGTTGACTGATGAGCATCTGACAACTGATATGCAAATTTTGTATATTTTTTATATAATTTTGTATATGTTTATATATAACAACTCTATCTGCATCTCAATGGTGTGCATCTTGAGATTGCCAATAATCTCTAAAGAACTGATGATGGTTTTATCTAATTAAACCCGAAACGTTTTCTGATTGGAGATTTTTATTCGATAGAGGCTCCTTTTTTGGCTGACATCCTCTCTCCTTCATCATTCTAATTGCTGAACAGCCACTTCTATTATCAACATCTTTTATAATATTCATTTATTTTTGAGTTATAAAATTAAGAAGTAAAAAAAAAGAAATTTTTGTTAAAATCTTCAAACTTTGACATCCGGTATCTTCTAAATGGTAAGAGTTATAAAAAAATTGTAAAATATCTTTTTTGTAGAGCATTCAATTTCCTATACAAAATGTAAATAGAAATTTTCTGTACGATCAAGTAATAGCGAGATAGGTATTACCACATGGGATTGAAGAAAAAATGGAAAACTGAGATGAGAAAGACCTTCCTATTAATATTAAGAGTTCATTCATCTTTGGAATCAATTAAATAGAGGCGAGCACTGCACTTATTATGGAAGAACTTATATTAGGAAGGTTCTCACATCTCCACGCTTTCTTATTAAAATTTAAAACAGTATATTTTTTTTCTATTAAATTCATTAAAATTATTAATATTTTATTTCGACAAAACTTTTCAATTATAAATTATTACAAATTTAAAAATTAAATTTCAAAATAATTATTATATTATTAAATAAAATATAATAATTGAATCTTTTAATTATTGATATGATTGAAAAATAAAGTTAATAATGAAATAATATTAATTATGAAGAAAAGAAATAAACACAAACAAAGAACAAACAAGAATCGAAGGGTGTTAGAAGTTAGGTTAGAAAGACAGAAATATTTACTGATCTTTTGAAAGAAATTCATAATGATGACTTCAAATCGAATAAAAACATTTAAGGTATGTGCTCTAAAGACTATGATCGTTTAGTAAAGAAGATAGAACCAATAATAAGGGGAAAAGATACTCAATTCAGATTGTCAAAAGCAGCTAGAGCAACTGCTCTATTTAATCAGTCAAATAGAGCGAGATCACTCTAGAGAGAAATTCTCGGAGGTGTGTCCACTGATACTCTAGCTAGATTTATGTCAATCTCGTTAGACCTTAGACTTAATCTAGCTAGAGTGCTCTCAATGGTTTGTCCATTTGTAGATCGAGTCTCATATAGCACTAGCGAGACCAAATCTAGCAAAAAAATTTACAGTGTAAAAAGGTAGAAGAAGATAGATAGATTAAATGTAATCCCTAGGATAGATTTTAAAGAAAAAAAATCAGAAGTTCTTTTCTTTGATTCCTTTGCCCAACTCTCTACGGACTAGTCGTTATTTATTTTTATATATAATATATAATAGACTATATTTTTTTTATTGATTTTTTTTTTCAGGTCGTGATCTCTGGGTTATGGTGGTTTCCGCGTCCCCTTACGAACATATGATTGGAAAACCGGATGTAAAATATGTGGCTAATATGCATGGAAATGAGGCCGTCGGGCGTGAACTTATGCTACATCTTATTCATGTAAGATCTAAAAAAAATTACAAAAAAATAATTTCGAAGAGAAAAAATTTGTTTTTTCCAGTTTTTAAACGGACACTTGCATTACTTTTTTTTTTTTTTTAAACAAACTTGCGCATACGATTTAATCTGAAAGTTATTTTAGCAACGCACGTCTATTCTCTAAGCAAAAACGTTAACTTTTAAGACATTTATAAAGATAAAAAGCTAATTTTTTAATATGTTATTAATCATTTTCACATACGTAAAAAATAATTTTTTGAAGCAGATCTGACGAAGGGTTATTGTGTAGTTAATTGTTAAAAAAAATTGAATTTAACATGTAGCCTATAGGGAATGTTTACGAAATGAATTATGTAGCCACTCCTGATAAAGATAAAAAAACAAAAAACTTTAGATTTTATCAATTAACATCCGCAAATTACGTTAAAAATAAAATCAAAAGTTTCTGACGAAGACTTATAAAAATATTTTAAAAAGAAAGTCAAAAAAATTCATATTTAAAAATAAGTAAGTGTCGTGACTCAGACAAGTCCGTCAACGTCGCATAAACCAAAATGCGTTTCACGCTTTCACTTACGTTTTTATTGGAGATATTTTTTCTCGCAAATTTCCCATTGTGTCTAAACTGATTTGCATTGCTCATTGTAAAATTATAAATAAAATAGAACTGAACACTCTACAACAACTAACTAACATAAACAGCTGTTAAATGTGTTGTTGCCAGATCTATATTATGTGAAAAAATACTTAAGTCAAAAGTCATTTATTTATTATTTTTGGTAATTAAATTATTAACTTTGCATCCAAATTTTTAATTTTATTTAAAAAAAAAAAAAAAATATGGATTCTACTCGTATTATGATTTACAAGGTAAACTTAATATCTGAATTTAGCTTTCCTCATTTTAACACCTCCTTGGCTCAAATTGCTATTCTGTAAGCAAAAACTTTAATGCTAAAGCTTTAACATTTAGTCAATAGTGTTAAAAATTAATGACATGTCCAAGGGGTGGCTTTAATATTTTAACGCCGTATTTAATGCATCAAAATGGCGTCTTTAATTTAAAAAGTAAGGTTATGATTTTGACAGCTTTGAGATAAAAACAACATGTTAACGTCACTGAGTTTAGAGAATAGCATTTTTTTAACGCTGATGTTATTAATTTACTTTTTTTTTAAGTCCCAATTTATGATTAAAGTTTGTTTTTAGAGAATAGACCTGGAAGAGGCAATACATGTAAAAAAATCTGGTGTGACTGGCGTACAGCACACAACTTTCTCTTACCTTCGGTAATCGAAAGTTGTGTTCTGTGCTTGTCACACCAGATTTTTTGTGTCGACATGTATTTAGTTCCCGGCAGTAGGGAATATTTGAATTCAGATGTAAAATTTATATGGGAAAATATTTATATTTTGTTACCATGGCAACCATTTCTCCTATCTTTCCTATGAAGCACAAGAGTAAAGTGTGCTTCAAACAATTTTGAGGGCAAAACGAGAATATACATTTGAAAGAGCATCTAAAAAATAATTGATTTTTGAATTTTAATCAAAATCGTTAGAGTGAATTTTGAGAAAATGGAAAAAAACTGAAAAAGTACATCAGTAAAGTACTAGTACTCTTTGGTCGATTTTGATTAAAAGCTTATTTTCACGCCCTAGGAGGGTGCCTAACATAAATATAAAATTTCAACCTCCTAGCTCAATTCCTTCATGCTTAAAATTGAACACACACAGACAGACAGACACACAGACAGACAGACAGACAGACAGACAGACAGACAGACAGACCATGTCGCGAAAACCACTTTTTTGGATTCAGGGGACCTCAAAACGTGAAGATCCATCAAAATCTCGACATCGAATTTTTGACATGAATCCAATACTTTCTCTCTATATATATATTACATATATACATAGGTAAGAGAAAGTAATAAAAACTATTAGAAAAAAAGAGATTGGAATATTGATTAAATCAAATAAAAAATAAAACGTTAAATATTTTTCAAGATCTATATATTTGAATAAGATATTAGTATTCAAAATACCTCGATAAGTCATAGATATATTTAAGGTTGTTCGGACATTAAAGCACTTTGTTAGATTAAAAGTTAATTTTTGAATATGTTATTAATCACTATCAAATACGTATAAATTAAAATTTTGAAGCAGATCTGACCCAGGGTTATCGTGTAATTAATTATTAAAAAATTGAAATTTAACATGTAGTCTATGGGAATATCGATGAAACGCACACATATCGAATTATATAGCCACCTCTGCATTAGATACAAAAACAAAAAACTTATATTTTATCAATTCACTTCCAAGGAATACGTTAAAAATAAAATCAAAAGTTTCTGCCGTCCGCTTTTAAAGATATTTTAACAAGAAAGTCAAAAAATTCTCCAAAATGACAGTCGTCAATATTTAAAAATGCGACTCAGACCAGTCTGGCAACGTCGCATAAAATAATACTCATTTCTCGCTGTCAGTTACATTTTTTTTTATTTTACAATATTTTTTTTCGCAAATCGTCCGTTGTATTTAAACTGATTTGCATTAAACATTGTAATATATTAAATAAAATAAAATTGAAGGCGTTTAAGATTTAAAATAGATAGTTGATGAATGCAATGTTGCCAGTTCTATATTACGCGAAAAACTGCTCAAGTCAAAAGTCATTCATTTATTATTTGTGGTAATTAAATTATTAACTTAATACAATTATAAACTCTGATAGGTCACGACTAAATTATAATAAGGAATTTTGGCATTCAAATTTTTAATTTTATTAAAAAAAAAATTAGATTTTATTATCACTTACGAGGTACTATCCGAACAACCTTAATAAGACTGTGAGTTGGTGGGCCAAGCGTCCCATGGCCCCCGGAAATTGAACCCTGGATCTCCAGCCTTTCCGGGGCATCGGTGTGCATTGCACCAAGCCACCGGTCCCTCGAGCTACAGCAACATTCCATGGAGCACTTGGCCCACCAACAAATTTTTACACACAATTATTCCTATAATATCTTGATTTGTTTTCTTTTTGTTTTTGTTTTAGTATTTAGTAACAAACTACAATCGAGATTCTTATATCAAATGGCTTTTGGACAATACACGGATACATATTCTACCATCAATGAATCCGGACGGATTTGAAGTAGCCAAAGAGGGACAGTGTGATGGAGGCCAAGGAAGGTGAGAAAACTTCTTTTTTTTCACAATTCTTAACAATTAATTGCAAATTTTGTAGGTATAACGCCCGTGGTTTTGATTTGAATCGCAATTTCCCGGATTATTTCAAACAAAATAATAAACGCGGACAGCCAGAAACGGATGCAGTCAAAGAATGGATCAGCAAAATTCAATTTGTACTCTCGGGTGGCCTCCATGGCGGTGCCCTTGTAGCCAGCTACCCTTTTGACAACACACCCAACTCCAGTATGTATTTGTTTTGTTTTTTTAATATCTTCTATGTTGACAATTTGAACATTATTTGTGATTTTAAGTCTCTACAGAAGGCATGTTCGCCGCTAAGATGGCGTTAGGGGTCTTAGTCAAAAGGAAAACTATTACGAAAATTTGCCAACAGATGGCAGGATGGTAGACCTAGTTTGATTTTCGTTTGATCTTTTAATAATGAATAGTTTATAAACATTATTATAGGCCTATATCATTTATAAAAACATAAAAATATATAAGAGATCTGATAATGCCGGCTGTTAGACTAGTCTGCCATCTTTTGCAAGAGTGTTGAACTATTTGGTCGTTAATTTTTTTTAAATAAATACAAAATTTATTTTTTACTTTGTCACCATTTCATTTAATTATTATAGGGTGGATATTAATGATTTTTACATTTTTAGATTTAAAAAAAAAAAAATTACAATTTTCATGATAGAACATTTTTTGCATTATCTATAAATATAAAAAAAATATTTTTTATTTAATCCTAATTAAAAAAAAAGCATTAGATTATGCAAAATTCTCACGAATTCATTAAAAAAAATAATCTCGTAAAAAATACTTTGAAATGTCTCAATAGTTTTGGACTAAAGATTCAATGTGCCCTCCTGAAGCCTCTTAATAAGAGATTATTGGGGCATCGAGCTATAATTTTTTTAATGACTTATTAAAAAATTATCGTAATTAAATTTTTTGTTATCAAGCAAATACAAAAAAACAATCTGTACCCAATAATCTTTATTTTTTTTTTAATTTAAAAATGAATTTTTGTTATTATTAATCACATATTAATTAAGAAATTTTAAAAATAAGCTTAGATGATTTATTTAAAAACCAACTGTCAAATTAGTTTAACATTCTTGCAATAGATGGCAGGCTAGTCTAACAGACGATATAGTATTAGCCTATATCTGGCCTATATTTATATATTTTTATGCTTTTATAAAAGATACATAATATATAATAACATTTATAAAGTATTTATTGTTAAAAGATCAATGAAAATCAACCAAATGCATTAAATATTATTAGCTACCATTCTGACATCTCTTGGCAAATTTTTGAATTACTTGAATTTTGAGCATACTTTTTATGACAAACTACGCCATCTTAAAACATGCGTAACAGCTTCGCTACTGTTTCGCCTTAAGTGTTAACTTTCTACTCATTTGACAAGGGACGGGTCAAAGATCTTTTTTTTATTTTTTAAAATATCCCCCCTCCCAGGGTAAAAAGAACATAAAAAATTAGGAATTGATTTTACAATTCATAAACATTGTAGATAGTGGTGTTAAAGTGCAATGAGTTAGTGTTATTTGTTTGTCCATTTTTGCTTTTTGGAGGAATCTGCCGTTCTTCACCTCTCTGCGCAGGTAGGCTAAGTTTGTATTATTTATCTTTATTTTTTCTTATTTAGCTATAGAGTATAGCATAAAATGTATTGCAGTTGCATAAAAAATTAAATATCTAGAATAGAATGTCTGTTAGTGTGTGGGTGTGTATGTATAAAGGCGGCTACACACCTGACAAGCATACTTGTACAATCTTTTTGTACCAGAATGCACAAATTCCCTTCGGATCAAGCATGCTTGTATAAGCTACTGCTTATGTCGAAAATTAACCTAAAAATGTCAAACTCGGAAGGTTATTTATTCGAAGATAGCAAGAAATACTCACTTGCTTTAAACATAGACACAATAAATATTAATATTTAAATTGAAATATCATTTATTATTTTATTTGAGTTCCACCCCTTCCCTTTCCGGGTTTAGGGTCAAAATACATTATTTACAAATTGATTTCTTTTTTCAAAGTGTTGTCTTTTATTCCTCCGTTTGTAGTTCCTTTACAACTGCTTCCCACTTGATCCAGAGTTTACATATTTCACTTACTGGTCCATGTTTTAGTAATTTTTTCCAGTGGTCTTGTCTTCGTAGATCGTCTGTCAGTCTTTTTTCTTTTTCTGTCATTTCTACTCTCACTCCTTTACATTGTAACATATGTGGCAGAGTTTCTTTTCCTTCCTTACATAGCCTACAGTCTCTCCAACTTCCGTTCCCGCACCTCATCTTAATCCATGCTGTCTTGTCCTGCTTTTTAATATCTGTATTATCTAGATAATCTTCCCTGATTGGTCTGTCCTTAATGTCCTTGTAATAAACACAGAATGTTGATTTGTCTATGTCTTTCCAGTACGTCTGTATGTCTTAGTCCTCCAACCTTGCAAGAATGTCTGTCATGATCTTCATTATTTCTTTTTTTTAACCCTTTTCGGCTACAGAGGCCATTTAGGGGTTATTTATTTATTATAAATTTTTAATATACAATGTACCGATGGCCACCGGGGCGCGTTCATTGTTTCTTCTTCTCTTCCTTCTTCTATCTTCTTTAGCAACTCTGGGCTTCCAGTCTCTTGCGCAATTTTCCTTAGCAGGTTCCCCCATCGAGCTGGTTGTTCGTTTCTCCACCCTCTGGTTATCTCTCTGAGGCATACTTTTGGCCATCTTCCTTGCTCCATCTTCATAATTTTGATTATATATTTGAATATTCTCAGCATTGCGTTTACTTTTATTTTATTACTTCCCGTTCCCATTCTTAATATGTAGTTTGGAATGCTTCTCTCTAGCCCCTCAGACAATTCAATATTTAATGTAAATTGAAATATTAAATATATATTAAATAAATATCAAATATCAAGACGTCTATAAAATAGCGGAAAGTTTTGCTTAATATGCTTGTGCACGATTAAAATTCAATCGAACCTCAAGCGGCTTGCACAATTAAAATGCTTGCGCAAAATTCTCCTGCAGACGCTACACAAAGATTGCACGTCCATACTTGTCAAGTTTGCAGTTACATGTGAAGCCGCCTTAAAATATTTAAAGAACGCATAAAAAAAATTGATATTTAAGTAGACTTGGTATTATTCAAATAGAAGATAGGCCTTTTCATTGTCATTTAAAGATTGTTATCTGATTAGTTTTCCAGAGTTATGGTTCTACACCTTCAATAACCCCCGATGATGACGTCTTCAAGCATCTCGCTTTAACCTACAGTAATAACCATGCAAAAATGCACAGAGGAGCTGCTTGTCGATCGGGAACGCCCAATTTTCCTCGAGGCATTACAAATGGCGCTGCATGGTACCCACTTACAGGTAAAAATTAATTAGAAATATCCAAAGAGAAGCAAAATATAAAATGATAAATTTTGCTTTTTATTTTTGAGGGAGAATAGGAAAGAACTTTTTGAAAATGTGAAATTTTAAGGGGAAGAAGAATTTTGTTTATTAAAGCTTTTGTGGTTTGAAATATTATTATTAAGGGAATTTTTAATCATAGACCACATTTTTGTATTAAATAAATATTTATTAAAAATATATAAATACTGTACAACGTTTCGACTGCTTATACTGCAGCCGTTAATATAAATTCAAGAAACTTATTGTAACATCATGCTTTTTATGTAAACACTTGCTTTGATAATTGTGACTAACTTCATGGAAAGGAGTGAAAATAGCGGGAAAATTTGAATCTAACTTCACAGAAATGCCGACAGATGGCGCTGACGTCGCTGTATATAAAAAGGCACGTAACGGACATGACAGTTGGTTCACTTGAGTCGGAGCAAGTGCACAGTACTTGATAACGGCTGCAGAATAAGCTGTCGAAACGTTGTACAGTATTTATATATTTTTAATAAAGATTTAATACAAAAATGTGGTCTATGATTAAAAATTCCCTTAATAATAATATTTCAAACCACAAAAGCTTTAATAAACACATTTCTGAGCAATCAGCTTGTGGAACGCCACATTTGTATTTAAAAATTTATTCAATACAGTCAAACAAAAAAAAAAAAAAAAAAAAATTTTATATTTTATATAAAAAAAAAAAAAAAAAAAGAAAAAATATTTTTTTAAAAAATTTTTTTTTTGGATCTATTTTACCGCGCTTTTTAGAAAAAAAATTTTTTTTTTATTATTTTTTTTTTTTTAAAGGGCCCGGGCCCCGCTCTGTCTGCGACTGTCCCGAGGCATGGCAAGAAGAGTCGTGAACGCGAATGTGAAAATCCTTATAATGATTAAAAATAAATAAAATTAATGTTAATTGCAAGTAAAACCCCTCTTAACCGCCCTGGGCGGGACCGAGACCCTTGCCGGATACCCGTTTGGCCGGTTAATCCGAGGTTTCGGTGAAAATTGATTTTCATCATTTTTGTTTCCCTAACTCGCTCATTTTTTTGTTCAAGAGATCCCAAGGCTCTGTAGTAGAAAAATAGACTGGGAAGCAAGCGAGTAAACAAACTCCCCTCTCTCTTTACTTATATTGCACGATTTTGCACCATACAGTTTAATTAAAATACAAAAAAACTTAATTTATACATAATTTTATATATAATATATGTAATAATAAAAATAATGTGTGATCAATATATGTAATTTATAATATTAATGGGATAGGCCGGATAAGAGGGGTTCTACTATAATTGAAATGATTGATAAGAGAAAGGTGTGTGTGTGTGTGTTTACTTTCACCACTAAAATATACATTTTTTTGTAGGTGGAATGCAAGATTTCAACTATGTCTGGTACGGGTGCATGGAAGTAACTCTTGAGCTTTCCTGTTGCAAATATCCACCAGCATCAGAATTGCCCAAATTCTGGGATGAAAATCGACTAGTAAGCTTTTATTTAAAATTGTTTTTTTTTTTTTTTTTGAAACATAATTAATTAAAATGCAAATATCATGTTTTTTAGTCACTCATCAAATTTTTGGCTGAAGCCCATCGTGGAGTTCATGGCTTTGTGATGGACGAACACGGCAACCCCATTGAAAAAGCCTCCCTTAAAGTTAAAGGCCGAGATGTTGGATTCCAGACAACGAAATATGGCGAATTTTGGAGAATACTTCTTCCTGGATTATATAAATTAGAGGTAGGCCCTATATCAAATTTAAAGATAAGTTCCGGGATGATCGAGCTGAAGCTCGATGGTTTTTTCTTTTGATAAAATAGGAAATCTAAAAAAAAAATATATCAGTAAAGTACTAGTACCAGTAGCGTAACTAGGTGGGGGCGCTCGCCCCCTCCGCCTCAGGCGCATCAAGCCTTTGGCGCCCCTCACATATCGACATAGGCGCCCTATCATTGTCCAAAAAATTGATAGTTTTCTTTTAAATTATATTACAACTTAAACAAACGGCGCCCTAGTTGAGCTTCGCCCCCTCCGCCCTCAAAGATTAGTTACGCCGCTGACTAGTACTCGAGGTTTTTTTCAAAGACGAGACCTAGCGTAAATAGTTTCGTATGCCGCAATTAGTATATATTTAAAAATTTGAATGAAATCGGTGAAGGAGATTTCGGAAAAAATGGAAAAAACTAAAAAAGTACATCAGTAAAGTACTAGTACTCGAGGTTTTTCAAAGACGAGACTTAGCGTTAATTGTTTCGAATGCCGCAATTAGTATATATTTACAATTTGAATGAAATCGGAGAAGGAGATTTCGGAAAAATCTAAAAAAGTACGTAAGTAAACGTTAGAGCCGTTTTCAAGAACGGATGTGCTGACAAACAAACGTACATTGCTCGTTTAATAGTATTAGATTAGATAAATATTCCAATTCCTATGGGTAAAGCGTAGAATACGGGCTCAGCGATGTTAATTATCTTTCCAACTGTATTTAAATTATTTCTCTAAATATCGAGAATAGGTCTGCACAAGATTTTTGCCATATGCATTACAATGGAGAAAAAAAGAATGTAATAACACGTTTCTTAACAGTTTATGTTGTCTCTTTTCTGAACTTGCACTCCCTTTTTGTATCCTCAATATAATATAGATTCTGTTTTTATAGACATACGCCGATGGATATGTTCCCCGTGAATTGGAAGTAATGGTCGTCGAAGAGCATCCCACATTATTGAACATCACAATGCATCCTGCAAAGGTAGGAGTGGATTTAATAACAACCACGATTATAGAGGGTGTTGGTGTTGGTGTTGGTGCTGGTGGTGGTGGTGGGGGGTGGACACATGGCGCTCGTTGGAACCATTTTCTAACATGCCAACTGCAACAGTAACAATAAATCAATTTGATGAGACCGAGGATACAGATAAGAACGCACTTTTATCGGGCGTTGGCGGTGATCGAGGTGAGATCGGAAGTGGCGGCCCGCCGGAAGTTGTAGAAGAGACATCTTCCTCTTTGGTGGCGGTACCATCACGATGGCATCAACTATCACCATATACATTTTATAACCCGTCCGATCCACCAGATCATAGTTCAAGCCCTAGTGAAAGTGGATCATCATCATCATCATTAACACATATAAGAGTAGTTCATGGTGTTCATCAAGACACCACATCTGCCTCTACCTCAGCTGCTACCGCTTATATTTTCATTCTATTAACAATAACTATTTGCCGATTTTAAAAAAAACCCTTCCTTCCCTTTATTCTATTTTTATATCAAAGGAATAAATTATTTTTAGCCCAGAAATTAGGATGATTCAAGCCAAAGGGAAGGGACCAACTTGTTATTGTTGACAAAAAAAAAAGAAAAAAAACGAAAAACATACCAATAATGGACGATAATAATAAGGCAATTGGGAGGAAGATGTCACCACCCATAACATGATATGAATTATCCACAGAAACCAGATAAATGCGACATAACATGTGTCGGCACTACAACTGGAGGCTTGAGGTTGGTTCAAAATGATTAACCTTCTTAAAAGTAGCTTTTTTGGGATTGGAGTAGCAAAACCAGAAGGTCTCATCTATATGCTATTTCCCCCAAGATACCGACAAGACCTTGGTTTGCTGATGTTAGAATTTTCCGGAGGTTAGTGGTACTGGTCATACGACTAAGGTTGAGACACGCCATCACCTTTATAGAATTGGTCGTAGAGCAAGCCCAGTATGTGATTGTCAGAGATATCAATTATGTATCATATATACGGGTATATACGGTCTGTGAGAGGAACAAGTCTAAAATTGTTAAGTTTTATAACGGAAACAGGAAGGGTATCTGTTTTCCACCTTGTATTGTCCAGGAGCAAATCCTATTTAATAAATTATAATAGATCGATGACGGAGGTTTACTCTGTTGATCGCACGTGGACCAGCAGGATGGTTAATAATGGTCAAAAAATGATTGAAGACGACTGATTGGTCAAAAAAACAGTTTTGTTCACCTTTGTTGACCATCATCTGGCTTAAGTCATATATTTATTCTGTTTCTTAAGCCTGATGATGACGCACAGTGAAGAAAATCACATGCACACTAACGAAATTTTAATGCGCATGCTCCGGACGCCTGAACGAAACAGCGGCTACACCCTTAACTGCAAACTTGACAAGCATACACGTGCAATCTTTTTGTACAAGCAAAGTGTAGAGTTCTGTATGAGAATTTTTGTGCAAGCATTTTAATTGTGCAAGCCGCTTGATGTTCGATTGAATTTTTCATGCAATATTTGAGCAAGCAAAACTCTCCGCCTTGGCTTGACATTTAATATTTAATATTTAAAATTTCAATTTAAATATTAATATTTATCGTGTCTCTGTTTAAAGCAAGTATTTCTTGTTATCTTCGAATAAATAACATTTCAGAGTTTGACATTTTTAGGTTAATTTTCGACATAAGCTGTTGCTTGCACAAGCATGCTTGTGCCGAAGGGAATTTGTGCATGCTGGTACAAAAAGATTGCTCATGCATCATTGTCAAGTTTGTAGTTACTTGTGTAGCCGCCTTAAGGTGATATATTTGAATTTTATCAAATGACAGAAAAATACTTTTAATAAATCGCTTAGAAAAAAAAAATCTTGCACTGCCTATGCCTTTTATAATGATAAACAAGTGAAGAAATTTTATTTTTTTTTATTTAGCAACGGCACAAATCTCAAATTCACTATATTTGCCAATAAACACAAAACTGACATCTTCCACCGACTTGCCTTTATTGATAATATCATATATTTAAAATCAATTATCTCTTTAACATAATTACAAAAAAAGTAAATGCTCCAGAGGGAACTACGCATGCGCAATTGTTTTGTATGTCTATAGGTTTGTTCGTTTCACTTGCCATGGTAAAAAGTGCAAAGCTGTCAAGGCACACAAACGTACCCAAATTATAACAAAAAGTGCAACTTTTGCTATCTGTTCGATTGAGGATATGAACTTGCAAAATAAGTAACCTAACCATCAATTGTCATTTTTGTCTTGGTTTGTTTCGAATATTTTTATAACCTGGAACTTAAAATAAATAAAAATAATAATAATAAAAAAAAATTAATTAAAAAAAAAAAAAAAATGAAAATAAAGCCTAAAACTTATCTTTTTTATTGTCGATATTATTTTAATCGAAGTGGATTGAGGAAAAAATGGCGACAAAAGGTGGTCATTTACTAAAGCTTTGGCGCTGAGATCGCCCTGCACAATTCAAATTGGATTGGGTTAAATTACGGCCCAAGTTTCAAACGAACAGAATGCAAATTATGCTAGCGTGAAAACAATGAAACGAACAGAATTCAGGGCAATTATACTGTAATGGCAAGAGAAACGAACAGACATTTCAACTGCTTCTTAATAAAATTAGTTCATGATTGGATTTTTTCAGCTTGTTAGCTTTCAAAAAGTAATTGAATATGGATTATCTTTTCTCGGTTTAGACAAGATACGGTAAACACGAATAATAATTGGATTAAATTGTATCAAAATGCTCAACGTTTATACAGTAGTTTAAAAAAATATTAGGAGTCAAAAAAAGTTCATTTATTATCTCAAATAAGAGAGCAACCTCTCTCAAACTGTGCCACGCAGGTGGTAGGCGGGCAAAAGGACATAAGTTGTTTATGAAATATCGATTTATTGACATTTTCTACTTTCTTCTTCTTCCTTCTAACCGGAATTTGGAATTTTGAAAAGCTTCTTATCAAGATAGTATTTTTATTTAAGGTGCGCGTCTCGAAAAACTGTTAAAACACGAATGACTCGAGGCGGCAAGAGATGGCGTTAGTGTTCCCCATAGGAATATAAGGGACTTATTCCATTTCATTTGAAAGATTCCAGCTAATTAATTAAGGGTATAAAATTAATTATTTTTGAACACAATGATTACTAATTTAATTATCTACAACTTATAGAGCTCCTTTTTTTAAAATATCTTTTATTTAATGCGATTAATCTAAAAAAAAATTTTTTTTTTTTCGAAAATCAAAAAAAGGGCTTCTATAAATTGTAGATATTTTAAATAGCTTTAATTTAAAAAAAAATTTGAGGTCGATAGCTTCTAAATTGTGGCCGCTGGCAAGTCCCAAAATTAGCAACTCAAGACGCGCACCTTAAATGTAAGCTTTGTTAACATATCCTTAAGGTGGGTCTCGGGGTGCTAATTTTGGGACTTCCACGCCACATTTAGACTATCGACCTCAAATTTTTTTTTAATTAAGCTATTTAAAATATCTACAACTTATAGAAGCCCTTTTTTATTTTCGAAAAAAAAATTTTTTTTAGATTAATCGCATTAAATAAAGATATTTAAAAAAGGAGCTCTATAAGTTGTTGATAATTAAATTAGTAATCATTGTGTTAAAAAATAATTAATTTTTTGCCTTTAATTAATTAGCTGGAAAGTCTAGAATGAAATGCAATTTGGCCCTTGTTTCCCTATGGGGAACACTAACGCATCTCTTGCGGCCTAGAGGAACTCGGTAGTCAAAAGCTTTCTAACGACTTTTCGAGACGCCACCTTAATAATTACTAACAATGAATTCGATTGTTAATTGAAACATTTTTTTTTTCTGATATATGAGTTAATAAATTACCTTTATTCATAGACCAAAATTCATTTCGAAATTACTACCTAGTTGCTCTCAAACAGAGTAGGGACATATATACATACAGATTTTAAATTTAGAGTCTAATACAGTGGTTCCCAACCATGGGCGTAACTAGAGAATTTGGCTGGGGGGGAGGGCAGTTAACCCCCTGGGGCGCCTGGAAAGTCCCATTTCTCAATTTTTCTTGGGGCAGGGAGCTTTCTGACCCCCTAGTTACGCCCATGTTCCCAACAGGTGTGCCCCGGCACCCAAGAATCGCTAAGGGGTGCCGCGAGATATTTAGATAAACAGTTTATTATATTATGGTGTAAATATCGTTTTACTACGGAAAGGGGAAAAATTTTCTGTAAGGAAAAAATTTCGTTTTGCTAGGGGGAAAAAAGGGAGTGTCCACGAGCCCCCCCCCCCGGCAACCCCCTAGTTACGCCCATGTCTATATACTCAATATATAATTTAATATCAGTCTGTCTGTCAAGTTCTTTTTGAGCAGCTCCCTGTAATTTCGAAATTAAATTTTGTATGTTCAAAGAAGAGAGATTAGAGGATTTATGTGGGTTCGGAGGGGAAGGGACTTAGATCCCCTGGCTAGAAGCGAAATTCGCCAAAGACTTGGAGTTTGCTTTTTAGAGATTTTTTTTTTTTTTTTTGTCTTCATATTCGATATTCACTATTTAAATAATTAATGAAGATAATCACAGAAATGAAGAGCAATGCAGCCAGTTAGGAAGAAGCCTCTATTATTATAAATCAAACTCATTTATTACAAAACGTTTCGGCCAACTTTATTGTGCCATCTTCAGTTATATTAGCTAAACAAAAAATTATTTACATGAACAAATATTTGATTCAAAATAAAATTTTGATATATTTAACATTATTGACTTACAATTAAAAAAAAAAAAAATAGAGTTGTTAATTCGATTATATATATATTTTTTAAACTATTACCTTGAAGGTCATTTTCGGCATCGAAGGCCATTTAGACCCCGTCTCTATTTATTTCAATTAATTGGAGCCAATCCAATTGACAAATGAGTCGGGACCGAACCCGCGACTCTTGGTACAAATAGCCAGCATGCTAACTACTACACCAAGGCCCGAGGGCAAAACTTTAAGTCTTAATAATGTTAAATATATTTGTTTTTATTTTAATCAAATATTTGGTCAATGTAAATAATTTTTTGTTTAGCTTATACAACTGAAGATGGCACAATAAAGTTGGCCGAAACGTTTTGTAATAAAGGAGTTTGATTTAATAATATCAGGCTGGATAAAATTATGGACCATAAAAACAAAATCTATTAGAAAATGCAGCCCAGCCTAAGCTGGCCATAAATATTTTGCAGAGCCTCTCCTCAAAACACTTGCTTTAGCTACGTCACTATAAATATGCATTATTTGTTAAAGAGATAGGTGAATAAAAAAAAAAATAAATATTTTATTTTTTATAAAACAACTATTTTCAGAAAAAATTCTAAAATGTGTGCCTAAAAGGCCTAGATATCATACAACACAACAGCAACAAAAAAAAACAATACAATACAAAATAAGCAATAAATAATGAAATTTCCCCCCAGGGCCAAAAAACAAAAAAAAAAACTTCCCGGCTCAAAAGGCGCAGGACAAACTTAATTAGAGGCTTTGTCTCTAGAATAGATGATTGTGGACCATTTAAATAAAAAATCTATTAGAAAAAAATTGGAGCCCAGCCTTAGTATTCAAACACCAAAAAAACGTTGTTATTTCATTTGCTAGACAAACAAACTATTTTATTCGAAAATAGTAAAAAAAAAAAAGAAAAAGAATTTTAATAAAACTCCGAATGTATTAAATAATATTGATGTGATTTTATATTATAAGAGAAAAAAAAAAATTAGATTTTATGATAACGTTAAATAAAGTTTATATTTGAAAGAGGTTTGTTTTTTATTAAATATATTTGAACAAACCCCAAATTACATGCTGCAAGGATTAAAAAAAAAAGGTTTGTAATTATTATTTTTTTTGTAAATATTTTGTGTTATATAGTCTATATTATATTTAGCAAAGTTGGCAGTTTGTTTTACACCAAATGCGTAAAAGAGTTTTTTACGGAAAAACTATGGAGGATGTAAAAAAAAAAAAAAAACCGGATACGCATGCACGAACACGATATGATGTGAAATGAAACTATCAAATAAATTTTAAATTAAAAACAAAATTCAGTACATTTATATTTATTAATTTGATATTTAATAATTATTTTTTTGATAATTTTATATTCAAAAATAAGATAAAATGCTTTCAAAATTTGTTAATCCAAATTTTGCTTTGTTACAACGCTTTTATTCTTTATTAAGAGGGAACGGGAGGCATGTTTTTCCCGATAAGAGGGCGTTGTATGTCATTAAAAGTACGCCCAAAAATCAAGTAATTCAAAAATTTGCCAAGAGATGTCAGAATGTGAGCTAATAATATTTAATGCATTTGGTTGATTTTCATTGATCTTTTAACAATAAATACTTTATAAATGTTATTAAATATTATGTATCTTTTATAAGAGCATAAAAATATATAAATATAGGCTAGATATAGGTTAATAATATATCGGCTGTTAGACTAGCCTGTCATCTATTTATTGCAAGAATGCTGAACTTACTTGACAGTCGGTTTTTAAATAAATCATCTCAGCTTATTTTCAAAATTTCTTAATTAATATGTGATTAATAGGGCTCGGATTTCGCCCTATTTGCCTTTTTTTAATTTATGGCTTAAAATTTAGGCCAATATGATATGTATACGTTTCATGAAATTCTGAATAAAATAAGAGGCATTTGTTAGTGCCTATAATGCCTATTTTGGCCGATTTCAGGTTTTAGTGCCTATTTCATCTATAAATGCCTTTTTTAGTGCCTATTTTAAGTATTTTAACTTAAAATAGGCTATTTTAAGCCAATTTCGGCTTTTTTTTTTTGAAATTTCACAATAAATTCATTTTATATCACAAATCCGGAGAAAAATTACAAAAAAAAAATCGAACGAGATTTGAATACTAAAAAAAAAAAAAAAAAGGTCGAACGAAAAACGGCGCCCCAGTTGGGGCTTCGCCCCCTCCGCCCTCATTCACCTATCTTTGTGCAAAGGAGGTAATTGTTTTATCTTTGTTTCCAAAAATAAGACATCAATTTTTTAAATTTTTATATTATTTCTTAAATAATGCCTTTTATGCCTTTTTTCATTCCTTACGTGCCTATTTTAATAATTTTTAGTGCTTAGTTGGCTGCCTATTTTAAAGATTTTTAGTGCCTATAAGCCCTAGTGATTAATAATAACAATAAATTCATTTTTAAATTTAAAAAAAATTAAAGATTATTGTGACAGTTTGTTTTTTTGTATTTGCTTGATAACAAAAAAATTAATTTCTTTAATTTTTTAATAAGTCATTAAAAAAATTATAGCTCGATGTCCCAATAATCTTATGGACGTCGCTCTTGAACCCCTTAAGCATATAAAAATTCTTCTTGAAAGATCAAATTAAGATAAAATTTTTTCTTCTTTTTCTATTTATTATAGAAACCAAAACAAATATTACTTTTGAATTTTTTTTAAATCTTGAGGATTCATATAGCAATGCATTTTGCCAGATTCCACTTTTCGGGCCATATATTATATTCTAAAATTAATTTTCCATATGTTTTGTTCCTTATTTGAAACAAAAAGTAAACTAAATTTAATTATCTGATATTAATAAATTATAGAAAATAATAAATATACTTACAAATGAAATGACAGTTATAGGTTATGGTTACCATATTTAATTTTTGAATTTAATTTTTCAATTATTGTATTAAGATTTTGAATATATTATTCACTAAATCAAAAGAAAACACAATCGTCAATGCTCTAAAAAATTAAAAAAATGAAATATAAGCTTTTAATGTTTCAACTCACCAGGACTGTGCAAATAGTAGTTGGAAAGGAGATAGGTCTTTTCAGCCCAAATAAAATATATAAATAATTTATATATTCATTTTATTAAAAATCTTTTAGATCTCACAGGGGGAGTGCATAGCCTTGATAACACCGATTTGAACGAAAAATTTTTTATGTGTAGTACTTGATGAAAAACAAATTCTATTAAAGCGAGAGAACGCGCTTCTCAACGGTTCGTCTAAAAAAAATGTTAAAGATTTTGCCAGCATGTCTTAAGCCGTTTTTTTTTTTTTTTTTTTTTTTTTTTAAACATCCCCCCCCCCTTCTCCCCCACCCACACACACACTCACACGCGCTCTTCGCCACCAAGGCCATTTAAGACTTTGACGATAACCGTTGTAATTAATATATCAATTTGGGGTTCCGGCCTTTCCATTTAAGCCCTCCGGGTTCCCAAAGGGCTAAATAAAATCCTCGGGCCGGCCGGGGCCGAACCCGGGGTGGTTGGGAAAGGGGGGAGGGCCCCCACCCACCACCGCAAACCCGGGGGCGTCTTAAGCCGTTGCTAACAATAACATTTACAAAAGCCGAGGTGGCTAAATCGGTAGGTCGCATTCTTTGTAAACAAAAAAATCCTGAGTTCGAATATCGCCTTGTGCAACTATTTTTTTTTTTTTTTGTGTAATTTTTATTTTTTTTTTTTTGATTTCTAAGAATATTTCTTAATATTAATAAATTTTGAAAATTTTTGAAATTTTCCTTTTTGTTATGTATTCATTAAATATTAAATATTTATTGTACCTTTATTTATGTGTTCAATTTATAGTAATATATTTCTCGTATAATATTAGCCTAAATATTTCCCCATACTGTATTATAGTTTTGACAGAAAGCATTTGAATTTTATTTAAAAATATGTAACAACATGATAAAAATTAAAAGCGAATAATTAAAAAAAAACTTTTTATTTATTTATTAATATTAAAAAATAATGCTTAGAAATAAAAAAAAAAAAAACAATTACATAAAAAAAATAGTTGCACATGGCGAGTTCGAACTCGGGATTTTTTGTTTACAAAGAATGTGCCCTACCGATCTAGCCATGGCGACCTTTATAAATGTTATTGTTAGCAACGGCTTAAGACATGCTGGCAAAATCTTTAACATTTTTTTTAGACGAACCGTTGAGAAGCGCGTTCTCTCGCTTTAATAGAATTTGTTTTTCATCAAGTACTACACATAAAAAAATTTTTCGTTCAAATCGGTGTTATCAAGGCTATGCACTCCCCTGTGAGATCTAAAAGATTTTTAATAAAATGAATATATAAATTATTTATATATTTTATTTGGGCTGAAAAGCCCCATCTCCTTTCCAACTTTTATAAGCTTTTAACCTGTTTTTTGATTTTTTAGTTTTTTCTATCGATCTAGTTTTTCCTTGGTAAAAGACTGAGTAAAAAAAAAAACTTGCCAACTCTGATTTTTAGTGGTAAAATTTTGTAAAAGTTCACTTGGTGATTGCATGCGGTTGGGGGGACGTATTTTGATTTCAGTACACGTCTGAATTTGAAGCTTCCTCTTCTTCTTCTCCTCCTTCTTCTTCGTATCTGACATTAGACTCGCCATCAGCAGCGAATTATAATCAAGAAATTACTAACACCTCTAGTTATGCAAGAGGCGCCATTGTCTTCCCAAATTCATAGAACACAATTTTAATTTTTTTTTTAATCTCTTTCTCACGTCAGAGGTGTGTTGTGTCGTAAGTAAAATTTCTTTTTTTTTTTTCTATTTACTAATATGTATTATAAAATTTAACGTTGAAGTGTAAATAGAGCCGATTATGGGAGTTGTAATTATTTGTTTGAAAAGGTGAGGGTTGATGTGCATGAAACCAACGGGAATTGATTGATATAGTGGAAAAATCAGAAAATTGTTAAAAAAAAAAAGGTTGAGAGAATAGGATGTAAATAGAGGAAAATTAACTATTACTTTTTCTATTTATTGAAAATTTATGACAAAAATTCGATATCGATATTTTGATGGAAATACACGGTTGGAGTCCTCCTAGTTCAAAAAAGTGTGTGGATTGAAAATAAAGGATGAAGGACAAAGAATATTCTTTTGAATTTGCATTCATTTTTACTTTCTCTTACCTATGTATATATGTAATATATATATAGAGAGAAAGTATTGGATTCATGTCAAAAATTCGATGTCGAGATTTTGATGGATCTTCACGTTTTGAGGTCCCCTGAATCCAAAAAAGTGGTTTTCGCGACATGGTCTGTCTGTGGGTGGGTGGGTGGGTGGGTGGGTGTGTGTGTGTGTGTTCAATTTTAAGCATGAAGGAATTGAGCTACGAGGTTGAAATTCTATATTTAACTTAAACACCCCCCGGGACCGGAAAAAATAAGCTTTTAATCAAAATCGGCCAAAGAGTACTAGTACTTTACTGATGTACTTTTTCAGTTTTTTTCGATTTTCTCAAAATTTGCTCCAACGATTTTTTTTTAAATTCAAAAATCAATTATTTTTTAGATGCTCTTTAAAATGTATATTCTCATTTTGCGATTGAAATCTTCTGAAGACCACTTTACTCTTGTGTTTCATAGGAAAGATAGGAGAAATGGTTGCCATGGTAACAAAATATAAATATTTTCCCATACTTATAAATTTTAAATCTGAATTCAAATGTACCGTACTGTCGGGAACTAAATATATTTCGACACGAAAAATCTGGTGTGACAAGCACAGTACACAACTTTCGATTACCGAAGGTAAGAGAAAGTTGTGTGCTGTGCGCCAGTCACACCAGATTTTTTTAATTGTCGCCTGTAGATAGGCAACCAGAGATCTTATATGTTGACCTTGTTAACTATTTGCAGGGGGCATTCGTTTCTTTTCAATTTAAAACTACTAAAAACGAACAAATCTCCAAAGCTAGTAGGCCTAAATTTTTTTTTTTTAATCTTAAAGAGTACTAATAGGCCTACTTTACTGATTTTTTGAGTTTTTTCGATTTTTTCTTCCATGTTTTTATTAATATTCATCAAACAATTATTTTTTATATGCTCTTTAAAATATATATTTTCATTTCTCATTTGCCCCTAAAATTGTTTGAAGCACATTTCACTTTTGTACTTCATAGAAAAGATAGGAGAAATGGTAATAAAATATTTATTTTTCTGTTTGTTTATATCATATCGAAAACAAAATATTAATATATCTCGGCACAAGAAAAAAAATTCTGGTGTGACTAGTCGCACAGCACACAACTTTCTCTTACATTCGGTAATTGAAAGTTGTGTTCTGTGCTTGTAGCTCTTGATTTTTTGTGTCTACATATATTTACTTTCCGACACTACGGTACATTCGAATTTCAAGATGTAAAATTTATAAGCAGGCCTAGGGGAAAATATTTACATTTTGTTACCATGGCAACCATTTCTCCTATCTTTCCTATGAAGTACAAGAGTAAAGTGGTCTTCAGAAGATTTCAATGGCAAAATGAGAATATACATTTTAAAGAGCATCTAAAAAATAATTGCTTTTTGAATTTTAATCAAAATCTTTGGAGCGAACTTCGAGAAAATCGAAAAAAAAACTGAAAAAGTGCATTAGTAAAGTACTAGTACTCTTTGGTCGATTTTGTTCAAAAGCTTCGTGTCACGTCCCATGGGGGTGCCTAACTTAAATATAAAATTTCAACCTCCTAGCTCTTTTCGTTCTTGAGATATTTTGTTCACAAACACACACACACACCACACACAGACAGACAGAGCAGACCATGTCGCGAAAACCACTTTTTTGGATTCAGGGGACCTCAAAACGTGAAGATCCATCAAAATCTCGACATCGAATTTTTGACATGAATCCAATACTTTCTCTCTCTATATATATTAACATATATATAGAGGTAAGAGAAAGTAATTATTGATATAAACTTAGAGTCAAAGAAAGATGTCTCTAGTTACTGGATCATAAATGTAAAAGAGGAGAGAGCCAATATTGGAGCCTCTGTGTAATAAAAGGTCCAACGTTCTAAAGTTTTTTTTGGTTTTTCACCTCTTTTCTTCCAAACGGGCGTGGTGACACATATTCGGAAACATGGACAATGCCATAAGAGAACAACTCTGGTTTTATTACATGAAGCCTCCCTCCTCTTCTCCATTTATCATCTTATATAATAATAATTGTGAGATTTTAATTTCAACGTTTCCTTTGTAACGCATGGAATCCGAAACCACTTGACCAATTTTCATGCTCATGATTTCAAATGTAATATACTCGTAGAAAGAATTAGCAACCCACTACCTCTTTAATGCCAAGGTCGTAGCAAAAAGAACTCAATTTGAAACAATTGCACCAGTGTTTTTCAACCTGTGGGTCGTGACCCCCGCCCCGGGGGAGGTGTTAAATGTATATTCTTATTTTGTCATTGAAATCTTCTGAAGACCACTTTACTCCTGAACTTCATAGGAAAGATAGAAGAAAAGGTTGCCATGGTAACAAAATATAAATATTCTTCCATGTTTAAAGAATTTTACATCTTGAATTCAAATGTACCAGTACCGTACTGTCAGAAATTAAATACTGTTATTAATTAAATATATATCGCCACGGAAAATCTGCTGTGACAAGCACAGAACACAATTTTCAATTACCGAAGGTAAGAGAGGTTTTGTGCTGTGCGACCAGTCACACCAGATTTTTAAAATTTCAACAATTATCTTTCTAACACTTTAACCGAAACGTCAGCCGTGAGGGCGAGATTTAAAATAAAATAATATTTGGCTGCATTCGTCTTGTTTTTTTCATGACTCCATCATCACTTTATTATAGTAGACTTGGAGGTTTTAAGCTAAAGCGACGTTGAGAATATTTGATAGGGTGTTGTGTGTTCGGTATCCTGAAGAATAAAATGCCCAGGTACCTATACAGGGGCGAGTGTGGTAGGGCGGTGCCGAGGGCGAATTGTTTATTGATAGTTGAGATAGTCGGTTCCCCAGACGGCCGCATTTGTCACCTCCTTTTTCATGTCATCGATTAGGCTATGGAACAGATCCCTGGCGATATCAGGTCCATAAGTTCCTTAGAACCATTTAAAACTAAATTTCACGCTTATTACAAGAACAGGAGCAATAGAGTGTATTTATTTTTTTTTTTGCTGTTTTTAAATATGTAAACTTTTTTGTTAAATTTATGTAATTTTTAATGCTCCAGGAGGCGAATCGCCTCAAAGTAAATATATTATAATTCATTCATTCAACATATGATGAAATATATTGCGAATTCACATACCAGTATGATAGCTCCCAGATACCTAATGACGGTCGAATCAATTTGGACCGAAACGTCGTAAATTTCGGAGTTTCTTTCCTCTTTCTGGGTGCCGCCTCCAGTCATCGTTCGCATCCTCAATCACATCCACTTCCACGTTCAAGAAATAAAATAATTTCAGTTTTTGACGAATCGTGTGGTTCATTTTCTGAGATCCAATGTAGTCAAATCAATTTCTAATTGGAGCCTCTTTTTTCTCTTCTTAGTTTTTGTTTTCATCATTGAAGACAGGGTCGGATTTAAGAGTAATACCGCCTCTAGGCTAAAGTCCGTTTGCAGCTGCCACGACGTCCGGGTGGAAAAATCTTTGAAAATTTGACACTGAAATCTGCGTTTTTAGCTATCTTTATGTATTCTTAAATTCGTACATGAAATATGTATTATTAACGTTTGAAATGAGGGATTACAGGGGATAAAGAGTTAAGCTTATATCCTGAGTTGAAAAACAACTCGAGTTCAAATCCACCTCATGGCAATAAATTATCCAACTCTATTTGAGATGCCTCCTCCTGAGGAAAGAAACGGAACCCCTCAGTATCATTCCCATGAGGTTACTCTTCAGAGTAACCACAACGTGTCAGGGCTGACATAATGACTTAGAAGAAGAAGAAGAAACGTTTGAAATACTTCTCTTTAACTTTTGAATAAATTGCCAATCTACCGCCCCTGGATTTGTTGCCGCTCTAGGCTGCAGCCTTTTTAGCCTATTTAGAAATACAGCCCTGATTGAAGAGAACTTAAGTAGTAATTAGTAAATGGCAATAGTAATTTCAAGCCAGCTTTAGATATTCTCCTTTTTCCTTCTTCCACAAAGATAGACTTCAAATCTTTTTCGAATTAAATTCCTTTTTAAGCATGCCTTTCCTTCATCTTCGTCCACAATTGTGCTGACATATTCAAAAAAGGATTTAATATCTATATATGACCATTGTCAACTTCAGAGTCCACTTCTAATAGTATCTCTTCCATATTATGCAAGCTCTCTAAAAAAGAATCTAAGAACTTGCCACTAACGATAGGTCCATTTAAATTTCTCAATGGAAATAAAATTAAACCTCACTGACAACTTTATTACTGTCCTAAGGGGTCGCTGAAATTTCCGTTACTTGTAAACGTCTCGTATTCAAGAAGGTTGAAAAACACTGAAAAATATAAAAAATTTTATTTTTTTTAATTCGGTATTATTATTAGTATGATAGTAAATAAATTTAATTGTTGTTTTGTTCGTACAGCGACAGGATGGTTTCTACAGGCCGCCGCAGGGTTTCTATCATCGCCCGCCTCCTCAACACTCACAAAAGCCCACTGAAGAAGGAGGAATTTTCTCTTCATTAAGTAACGGTTTCAATAACTTTGTCACTAATATCTTCGGGTGATTAATTATTATTTAAGAAAACAAAAATTAAATACATATTTTAAAAGAACTTAAATGTTCTTAAGATATTAAAAAAAAGAAGTATTCGTAATAAATTGTTACCAAAAGGATAATTTCCTTTGAGCCAAATGACAAAAATTGATAAATCAAAGGATGATTCGAGAGATGGAGCTCAAGGCCTTCTTTTATTTTTCTACTTTACTTTTGATTTTTTTCTTCAATAAGCATTTTTTTTTTTTTTATGTGGAAAAACTGCCAATAATAATGAAATTCTCGGCTTCCCTTTTTCTTCATTTAAAATTCACTTATTTGTAAAAAAAACAAAAAATTTACTTGAGCACTTCTCTTGGATTTATAAATGATTTATTAATCATCCCTCATTTATATGAGTTTATAATCTTTTTAAATATATGTTCAAAATAATTAATTAATATTTATTTGTATTATTTATTTTTAATATTTTTTTTTTATTTCGTATACAGTTACCTAAAAAATAATTAAATTCCTCCTCTCGTCTTAATTTTAATAGAATTTTTTTGATGAAGTCATTGAAAGGAATGCAAATTTTAGTGGTGACTGTAAATAGGCCTATATAGGGTCTATTATTATTATTATTATTAAACCGAAATTTACGTTATAATGAATGTATTAAGCAGATTTTAGAAACTTTCAAAAAAAAATTTGATCAAAAATGAATGACTATAAAATAAAATTTAAATTATTTCACCTGGGACTTGATATCGGAAGCGTGGAGGCAACGTCATCGAGGATTCAATGTATCATGTATTTATTTAACTTTTTCTAAATTAATATTGATCTTAAAATTGACCCGTTTTGTTTATTTTCAAAAAATGAATAGCAATAATGCAATCCAAGAATATAGGTAAAAGAATATACAAATGTTTTTGATCAAAGATGCAGTTTTTATGGAGACTCAGAGATCATCAAGAGCTTTTTTTTTTAAATTAAAATTATTGTATAGAGTTTAATTTTTAAAGTACAAAAATTTCCTTTTTATTTTAAATATTTGTAAACTTATTTATTGTAAAATTAAATGTGAAATCTATTTTTAATAAAAAAAGAATTTGTTGCCTTTATTTTATTTTATTTATTTATTTATTTTTTTACTCATATGATCAACAGAGGTTTAAATAAAGGGTCGGACTAAGCCAAGCGCACAACTTTGCCCACCCATTATTCAAAGAAATAACGCAACGCGTTTGTTTATTTGTTTTGATTTTGCTCTGTTGCTATGCACAATTTTCGAATTTAAATGATTTTTTAACAAATTTATCACAAATTAGGATACAAATATTATATATCATTTTACTCAGAAGAAAGTCTAGTTTCTGAATATATAAAAAAAATTATAGGTTATGTAAGAAAAAAATATTGGCCCCCCCCCCTCTAGAGCGCCCCCTAATGGTCCGATGTTTACCAAAAGCTTTTTTTTCAGTTCTTAACCTTTACCTCAAGTTTATGTGTGCAAAATTTCAAAACAATTGGATGAATAGTTTTTGAGTTTTCGTTGACGAAAAAAATTACACACACACACACAGCACCACGACTCATTCAAAAACTTTATGATTCGGGGATCAAAACGCATTTGGCAGCTTCAGAAAAATTTCGATTTTTTTTTTTACGATTACATTAACTTTACATTAACTTTACCTTCCCAACCTACGGTTGATGGGCAAAGTTAAAAATGTATAGTTTGATAGATGATTTCGTCTATTATTCTCTGATGATTCTCAAATTTTTATCGACTTTTGAAATAAAAATCAATAAAAATTAATTAAATCACCAGACTTTCTTGCAGCTTTTTATAATGCTCGCTTGGGAGCGCTAGTGTCGCCTGTCAGATTCTATCTTTATCTATGATCTTGATAATAAACCTTGGAAAAGCATACTAATTTTTCTATATTTTTCAGATTTAATTCTGAAAATAATTTTACGAAAATAAATCTCATTTATTAAGTTAAAGATGAATGTGTCGGGAGAGTTTCTTCAAGACAATAAATATCCAATTCACATAGGTAATTTATTTAATTTCTTAACCTGAAATGTCATTTTTATTTCATTTTTTTTTCTAATTCATGTATTTAATTAAATATAGAATTAATTTTCATCTAAATTTATTAGTTTAGTTTTGTCAAATAAAATCATATTTATTATTTTCTTTTCTTTTTTTCCTGCCTGTTACATGATTATTTCATTGTATTTATAAAAGATGATAGAATTGTTTATCGAAAAATTTCAAACTTGGAATATAAAAATCTCAATTAATTTTTAAAAATACAATGAAATAATCACATGCAGAAAACGAATGTGTGGAATTTTGACATTCACTGTACATGATGGAGACTACGAGTTACCCGGGCTAAGTCTGTGATCTCTTTTTTCACAATATCTCTGTATCATTTTGTAAAATGAATAAAAACAGAAAATTTAGAGTAGAATAATTTTCTTATTATCGGAAAAAAAAAAAAAATTTAATGAAAAGAAAAACTAAATAATAATTTTATATATTTTTTAGGTCCGGTTTTTATGTGTACAAATTGCAAAGAGAATTTTATCACTATATTTTTTCTCAATAAACATTACAATAAATGTTTAATGAAAAATATCAATACCCTCGAAAGAATTAAATATAATACTATTAATAATAAAAAAGGTAAATATCCAGTTATTATAATTTATATAGTTTATATTATACTATACAATTTTTATTATATTTTTAGGAGAAATAGAAAAGAGAACAAAAAATAGTCAATTAAGAGCATCTTCACAAAACGAACATTCTCAGAGTGTAATGCAAATACAACAAACAGAAAAAGAGAAAACTTTCCCGTGTTATATATGTAAAAAAGAATTTTATCGATTAGCAGATCACAGAAGGCATTTTCGAATTCATAGTGGTGAAAAAACTCTTCAATGTGGAATATGTAACAAAGAATTTGCACAACCTTCCAATTTTAAAAGACATTTAAGAACCCATACAGGTGAAAAACCTCATCAGTGTGACATATGCAAGAAACAATTTACACAGCCCTCTAATTTTAAAAGACATATGCGAACTCATACAGGTGAAAGACCTCATCAATGTCAAATATGTAATCAAAGATTTTCTCAGACATCAGATCTTAAAAATCATGTACGAACCCATACAGGGGAAAAACCTCACCAATGTACCATATGTAAGAAACAATTTGCTCTAATTACTCATCTCAATAGACATTTACGACTTCATTTAGGTGATGAAACATATCAATGTGACATATGTAAAAAACAATTTTCACAATCATCAGATCTTAAAAGACATATACGAATTCATACAGGCGAGAAACCTTATCAATGTGAAATATGTAAGAAACAATTTAATCAAATCTCTAGTATCAGGTCACATATATTAATTCACTCACGCCAGTAAACGGGCAAAATATTATATAATACATTGCGTGTCAAAAAAGCACAACACTTGGTTTCTTTTTAAGAAAATTTAATTATATACTAGTCTTAAATTTTATTTTTATTTTTCCTTGGAATGATGTTGGAGTAAAGGCGGCTACACACGTAACTGCAAACTTGATGATCAATATTTTTGTTCAAGTAAACTGTAGTGTCTTGGTAGGAAAATTTTGAGCAAGCATTTTAATTGTGCAAGCCGCTTGTTGAAATGAATTTGAATCATGCAAGCTTGGACAAGCCGTGTTTGTGCAAGCAAAACGCAACGTGTGTAGATTTGGCTTGTACAAACAAACGTCAGTTGGTGTGAATTAACTTATGATAAGACAAAGAAGGATATAGCATACAATATTTTATTAAATAAATAAAGAATAAAAAAAATAAATATAGAATATAATATATAATGATATATGTATTGCTCCATGTCTGCAGCTGTTGTAATTAAGTAGGTCAAGATTAAAACAGCAGATGTGAATATTATCTTTTTTATTAATTAAATCTTTTGGCGATCGATTTCGTCTTTTGTGACTTCATCAGGCCAACGTTGGTTAAATAAATATGAACGTTGATATAATTTCGAATTATAATCGTGTGTTAGTTAAATATTATTTGAGAAGAATAGAATTTTTTTTTTTCATAGTTGTCATAAATGACAGTTAACTATGAAAAAAAAATTATATTGTTCTCACATAATATTTAAATAACACACGATTATAATTCGAAATTATATCAACGTT
The DNA here is from genome assembly GCA_023213315.1 of Euborellia annulipes. Lineage (NCBI taxonomy): Eukaryota > Metazoa > Arthropoda > Insecta > Dermaptera > Anisolabididae > Euborellia > Euborellia annulipes. The sequence goes on along the minus strand of JAKCPI010013071.1, from coordinate 56,810 downwards.
CAAATTTATTTAACCAACGCTGGCCTGATAAAGTCACAAAAGACGAAATCGATCGCCAAAAGATTTAATTAATAAAAAAGATAATATTCACATCTGCTGTTTTAATCTTGACCTACTTAATAATTTATTATTTTTTTATTTTGTTGCGATCATTGCACAAGCATACATGTGTCGAAGGGAATTTGTGCGTGCTTGTACAAAAATATTGATCAAGCATGCTAGTCAAATTTGCAGTTACGTGTGTAGCCACCTTAACGCTTTCCTTAAAAAACTTTTTCCTTTGATCCTGATAGGGGAATAAGACAAGTGAGGGGCATTTCTTAGTAAACACTAAGGACCCTTTGGACAGAAAATAATATTAATACTATGAATCTGCCAAAGCCTTCCCGCCTTTCCTACATAAAACATCTTGATGATAATTAAGATATATATATTGTATAACACTAAAGAGCCTCAGCAGCCGAGGGGGAAATTGAAAAAAAAAAAAAAAAAAACTGTTCATTTCAACAATAAAAATAATAAAAATTATGTTCATGTTTATTAATCTGTCGTACATAAAAAAAAAAATTGGTATTTTGATTCTATTGGATATCCCGCGTATGAATAATTACTCTAATGCCCATTTGGAGGCGCTAGTTGCTAGCCATTTTTGATGCTAATTTCACTTGCTAACTGTCATTTTTGACATTTTGAAAACACCAAGTGTCAACCAATCCATATATTTAATTCCAAAAATAGTCATTTATTTAAGTTTATATATAGTCCAACAAGAGAAAAAAATGTCATTTATAAAAGAAGATGAAGAAGAAGACAATAATTTTCCAATTCATATAGGTAAACAATTTTCCCCAAACTGAAACTGTCATTTTTTGTCATATAGATGCAAAAATATTTAAAAGTTATAAGAGAATTTATTAATTAATATTGCAAAATTTGAATCGGAATTTATTGATTAATTTAAGTAAATTATATTTGAATTTTTCTCCCTTTTCTTTCATTTTTGCTGATAATTAAAACAGTATTATTTTTTTTTAAGATTACACCACATTCCAAAGAAAATTTTCCTGTCAATCGGAACGAAGATTGAGTCGTAAAAAGTTAAAAAAGTAATTTTCCGCTGCGGTGAACGCACGCGTGATTGGACCCGTTCAATGTTTTCAGTATTGCGCATCCATTTTGCGCACTGTCAATTTCCTAAAACGCTGCGTATTAAAATATTAACCTTTACAAATATTAAATAAGACAATACATTTTTTTAAATTCACAAATAAAAAAAAATGAATAAAAACAAAAATTCTAAAAGAAAACCGGTTCGTTTCACTGACGAGGAAGATGAAACTCTTATAGATGCAGTGAGTTTAAATTCATGTATTTGGAACTTTAAAGATCCAGGCTACAAAAATGCTATGTTAAAAGAATTGACATGGACGAAAATTGGAAAAAGTATTAACAAAACAAGTAAGTAAATGAATTATTATTTTTTATCTAAATGTTATTATTGTGGGGGAAAACGTTTAGCCTATTACTTTTCCTTTTTAAGGCCAAGAAAAAAAAACCATTTCGGCCTGGCTACTAAATACAATCTAATGGTGGTACCCTTTCTTTCTTTATTTTTCTTGAGATTTTTCATTCATTTATTTTATTTTAATGTTTCAGGGAATGAATGCCAGAACCGCTGGAGGAGTATTCGCGATCACTATAAAAAGCAAAGAAAAGAAGAAACAAGTGTAACAGGTGTAAAGAAGAAACGAGCTCTCTATTGGAAGAAATTAGTTTTTTTAGAATCACTCCAAGATACTAGAAAAATAAAAAAAAGTGCTTCTTTTTCTGAGGCACTTGACGATGACGAAGAGGCATCACCTCGTTCAATAGACAGAAATACAAATTATTCATTTATAGAAGAAAAACAAGAAGATGAAATAGATATGTTTTTTAAAACAATGGCCTTAACAGTGAAAAAATTTAGACCTGATTTAATAACTGAGACAAAAATGAAAATTTTCCAAATAGTTCATGATATGGAAGTTTTTAATCAACAATCACCAGCATCGTCAGCTCATAATTAAATACCTTCTTAAAACAGAATTGAGAAATAAACCGCACAGCACGGAAAAATGAACACAAATAGTTTAAGCCACGCAGGAATGTATTTTATTTAAATTAATTAAAAGCAATATAAAAATATTAAGTAACGATTTATTTACATTTTTTAGCTAATTAATTATTAAACATGCATTGTTGAATTATATATAAATTAAATTAAATAGTATTGCATAGTTAAAAAATCTGGTATGACAAGCACAGAACACAACTTTCAATTACCGATTGTAAGAGAAAGTTGTATTCTGTGCTTGGCCATTTTTCGTGTCGACATATATTTAGTTTCCGCCGATATATTAGAATTCATGATGTAAAATGATTTTAAACGTAGGAGAATATTTATATTTTGTTACCATGGCAACCATTTCTCCTATCTTTCCTATGAAGAACAAGCGTAAAGTGGTCTTCAGAAGATTTCAATGGCAAAATGAGAATATACCTTTTAAAGAGCATCTAGAAAAATAATAGATTTTTGAATTTTAATCAAAATCGTTAGAGCGAATTTTTGGGTAGTATAAGAGTAAAATGTACTTCAAAACACTTTTAGAAGAAAAATATGAATAGTAGAAGTTAAAATTTTGCTGGGACAGATCGTTGAGGTAATGGATATGGAGAAAATATACACCAGCGAGTTGCTTTCCACAATTAAAATAATTTATTCTGCAAATATTTCGGAATGCCTACGCAATCCATCTTCAGTGCGTCAAATTACACTTATGTGCGTAAAATACAAAAAAATTTTATCATTAACACACGCTCCACATAAGTGTAATTTGACGCACTGAAAATGGATTGCGTAGGCATTCCGAAATATTTGCAGAATAAATTATTTTTAATTGTGGAAAGCAACTCGCTGGTGTATATTTTCTCCATATCCATTACCTCAATGAAAAATATGAATATACATTTTAAAGAGCATGTAAAAAATAATTGCTTTTTGAATTTAAATCAATTTCGGTGGAGTGAATTTTGAGAAAATCAAAAAAAAAAAAACTAAAAAAATACATCAGTAAAGTACTAGTTCTTTTAGGCCGATTTTGTTCAAAAGCTTATTTTGAGTGTCGGGAAGATTACCTAACTTAAATATAGAATTTCAATCCGGTAGCTCAATTCCCTCAGGCTAAAAATCGTTAAACACACAGACCAATTTGCGGAAACCACTTTTTGGACTCCGGGGACCCTAAAACGTTAACATCCATCAAAATCTCGACATCAAATTTTTGACATAATCGCAATACTTTCTCTATAATAATAGCGAAAAAGATTTTAAATAAATTAAAAATTTAAGGAAAAAGAAATTTATTATTCAAAATTAATCTGAAATGAATGTGTCATCGTTTAGTTCTTCTATTTGTCACTTAAAAGCGCTAGTGCTGCTCACTTCACTTTCTCTCTTTTATACTCTCTGTTTATCTTGAATTTTTTCTTTTTATTTTACTAAAATTGTTTAATTATAATTATCTGAAAAATGTCAGGATTGTATATTAAAGAGGAGGTGGTAATCAAGTCAGAAGCAGAAGAGGAGTGTTTACAACATCATGATTATCCCATTCATATAGGTGACTAATTTTCATAACCTCAAATGTCATATCTTTCAAAATTTTTTTTATGGATTATATTTTCTAGTCATTAATATAATAACAAGGAGTCAATTTCCTATTCTGGGATTTTAAGACCAAAAATAAAAAAAATAGAATAGAAAGAACAGTGCATGGGCAGGGAACAGCAAACCGGCAGAACAGCCAATATATTGAATATATATATATATATATATATTTATTAACTAGGTAGAGCTTTGTTTAAAAAAGATGAAATTTCTTCAACCAACTCTCAAATAGACTGTTTATTAGCCAGTCAATATATCGTAATATATATCGCAAATTTGCGAGATGTTTGTGCTTAAGATTGGGCAAAATTGCACCCCCTGGAGTTTCTAGTTCGATTCCAGGGGGTGCAATTTTGCCCAATGTTAATATCCAAAAACCGGGCACGGATATAATCTTTTTGTTTACTTCATCTCTGAGGGAAGAAGTACACGAATGTTAAAAAAAAATATATTTGATTTCTAATCAACTTTTAAGTCTAATGTGATGAATGCGGTAACTGTGATTTCATTACTAGTTTTTCAGGGAAAATATTCCCTCCCTACCCTTTATTAGTCTAAAAAAGCTGGTGGAAAGCCAATTTGATCGAGATATATTAAAAAACAACGAAAATTTTTAAGAAATAAGATCAATCACATTAACCATCAAAATGTGTATTATTTCTAAATTTTTTGGATTTGTTCTTTCTCCCATTGTTATTTAGATGTCGAAAATCGTGTGTAAATGTATTCTGATTAAGATTACTCAAGAAATTTAATGAAATATAGTTAAAAAAATCTGGTGTGACTGGCGCACAGCACACAACTTTCTCTTACCTTCGGTAATCGAAAGTTGTGTACTGTGCTTGTCACACCAGATTTTTTGTGTCGACATGTATTTAGTTTCCGACAGTACGGTACAATTGAATTCAAGATGTAAAATTTATAAGTATGGGAAAATATTTATATTTTGTAACCATGGCAACCATTTCTCCTATCTTTTCTATGGAGTACAAGAGTAAAGTGGTCTTCAGAAGATTTCAATCACAAAATGAGAATATACATTTTATAGAGAATCTAAAAAATAATTGATTTTTGAATTTAAAAAAAAATCGTTGGAGCAAATTTAGAGAAAATCGAAAAAAACTGAAAAAGTGAATCAGTAAAGTGCTAGTACTCTTTGGTCGATTTTGTTCAAAAGCTTCGTGTCACGTCCCATGGGGGTGCCTAACTTAAATATAAAATTTCAACTTCCTAGCTCTTTTCGTTCTTGAGATATTTTGTTCACAGACACACAGACAGACAGACCATGTCGCGAAAACCACTTTAGGATTCATTCTTTACTCGCGTCATTATTTGATTTAAATTAAGCTTATTTATTTAAATAATTAAAATGATAATAATAATTTGAATCAAATAAGTGTTTTTATTTGTGTATTTTATACATCGAGACCCAACGTTTGTAACTTTAATATTTTTTTAGGTCCTGTTTATATGTGCTCTCATTGCAAAGAGAATTTTATCAGTGTATTTTTTCTCACTAAACATTATCAGAAATGTTTAATTAAGAATATAAAAACTTTTGAAAAAGTTAAATATAATTTCAACAAAAGAAAAGGTAAATATTGAAAATTAATTGTTATAAGCCTGTTTATTTAATAAACTTTTTATTTTTAAGCATTCATTCAAGTAAAGAAGAATTTAATGAGAATTTCGGATGTACTTGAAGCGTCAGATCAATACAATTCTTTTAACTGTGAAATGTGTAAAAAACAATTTTCTACACTTGCCAAACTCGAAGATCATCTTCGTGTACATAAAGGCGATAAATCTTATCAGTGTAAAATATGTAATGCTTTTTTTACAAAATCCTCTAGTTTAAAAACTCATACACGTATCCATACAGGTGAGAAACCTTATAAATGTGATCAATGCATTAAACAATTTGCTCGAGCGACAGATTTAAAAATGCATCTGCGAACACACACGGGCGAGAAATATTATCAATGTGAATTGTGTAATAAAGAATATTCAGATCGTTCTGGTCTTAGATATCATATAAAAACACACACAGGGGAGAAACTTCATAATTGCAGTGTATGTAACAAAAGATTTTATCGATCAGGCGATCTCAAATATCATTTCCAAACCCACATAGGTTCGAAACCTTTCAAGTGTAGCCTGTGTAAATCAGAATTCACAAAAGCTTCTACTCTTAAAGCTCATCTTCGAATTCACTCCGGAGAGAAATTACATAACTGTGAATTGTGTTTAAAAGAATTTTCTGATCACTCTGGTCTTAGATATCATATGCAAACTCATACGGGTGTGAAACCTGTTCAGTGTCATATATGTAATGTGAAATTCACAAAACGTTCTACTCTTAAAAACCATTTGCTTATTCATACAGGCGAGAAACCTTATCAATGTGATACATGTAATAAACAATTTTTTCGATCAACAGACCTTAAAGTGCACATACGAACACATACAGGTGAGAGACCCTATCAGTGTGACAAATGTGAGAAAACATTTACGCGCAAATCCTATCTTAAATCTCATCTACTAAGGCACAAATAAGAGAGGAGAACAATAAAGAACTGACATCTTTTTGTGAGAAATTTTAAAGTATTAATTAAGAAACTTCAGGAGGCCACATTGAATCTTTGGTCCGAAAATACTGAGGCATTTAAAAATATTTTTTTATGCAGTTTTTTTTTTCTTTTAATGAATTAAATCCGTTAACATTTTACTAAAGGGGCGCGTCTCGGGGTGCTAACTTTGGGACTTTCCAGCGGCCACAATTTTGAAGCTATCGACCTCAAATTTTTTTTAAATTAAAGCTATTTAAAATATCTACAAGTTGTAGAAGCCCTTTTTTTGATTTTCGAAAAAAAAATTTTTTTTTTTAGATTAATCGCATTAAATAAAAGATATTTTAAAAAAAGGAGCTCTACATCTTATAGATAATTAAATTAGTAATCATTGTGTTAAAAAATAATTAATTTTTTGCCTTTAATTAATTAGCTGGAAAGTCTAGAATGAAATTGGACTAAAAAAGCTTTTTTGAAGCAACTCTAGTTCAAGGTTTCTCCGCTTGAGAGCGTTGCAAACGTTACTCATGAAATTCACTTCTCCCAATATTCATCTTTGCTCTCTATGACAGGTTCCTTGTTAAAATACCATTTACATTACAAAAAAATAATTATAATAAAATAACAATAAATATTATATTAATTATACCTGGCAAAACATATCCTTACTTGTTCGCTTGGATTTCTTTGATTTATAGAGAAAAATACTATTTTTTCATAATCCACGCGCGCTCTTTGAAATATACATACAATTAATAAAAAGCAAAATAATTGTAAGCAGTCGGTCAAATGGATATCTTGTTTATTCGACAAAATACTTTGTAAATTTATTCGCTTTTATGTCTAAAATTTGGTTACAATATAGTTATAGACCAGTTTTTGGGGAAAAAATGATTTTTTAGTTTTTTTTGTTTTGTTATTTTATTAATATTAACATTTAGATATTATTTACATTTTTAAATATAAAAAAAAAATGATATTCCAGCAAAATTAAATTAAGTAATTTTCCCTGAAAAATATACAAAAATAGTAATATTGTATTCAGATAATATATTACAAGCAACGGCGGATTCAACAAGAAGGGTAAATAAAAAAAAATCATTAGGCCTTTTAATGAAATAAGCACTTTTGTCAAAAAACAAAAAAAAAAATTGAAATAAAACACATTAGGAAATAGAGCGGGCGCTGGAGGGGGGGGGGGAAGGGAGTTGAGTAAGCAAAATGTGAGGACCGAATTCTGTCAATGGATTTGGGCTAAGAATAGCTCCCAGAATAAGGATCCGGATCTTGCCAGGCCAATTTCGATTCGATTCGAAAAACGTTTATTTGACAATTATTACAATGTACAATAAAATAAACAATATTACAAGCCTTATAATTAAATACAATGAACTATCTTACAACTAGGGGGGATAGCACAGATAAACTGTCCCACGTATTACAATTATAAGTGTGTGAGCGGTTTCAGCGCTAATCGCTTTGACCGCCATTAAGTGCATGGAGGGTGTTTTGTGGGACGCTGTAAGAGAAAGAGAGAGAAGGGGAAAATTTTTTGAAAATCCCCTTTGCGGCGGTGTTGGAGGGAATTTTTGGGAAAGGAAAGGTGGAGGGGGAGGTTAATGAGAGGTCATACCGTAGGGATCTGTGATCCTTTCGGTGTGACGTTTGCCGTATGGCTTTGCATCGGCGTCTTCGGCGATCCTCTTGATGACGTCTTCCTGGTGGCTCTTCAGTCTTGGGGTGAAACGGATGTTGAGGTTCTCGATGACTTCGGCGAGGCTGTAGATTACCAGGCCGATAAGTACTTCTTCGTTGGTGACGTGAGCTTCCCTCGGCGGCGCGGCGATTACTCTTAGGGTTTTCCGGTTTGCAGCGAGAATTTTCTCGATATTGCTCCTTGTCGGGGTGTGCGATGCAATCGAGCCATATGTGAGGATGGGCCGATTGATGGCACGGTGCAGAAGGAGTTTTGAGTCAATATCGAGAGGGCTTCTTTGTCTAAAGAGGGGATGCAACATTCTCGTGGAGGCCCTTCCGAGGGCCGCTCTCTTCAGGCAGTGAGTCCTCCAATTGAGGTTTTGGTCCAGCCATACGCCTAGGTAGCGGGCATGGGCGGCGGACCATTGGACTTTGTTGCCGTTGATGTTCAGGTGGCGCTGTTTGTTTTTCCGTTTGGAGCGGAACCACATGGCCTCTGTTGTCTCAGCGTTGAGATGGAGGTGCCATCTCTTGAAAAACTCGCCCGTCGAGTGCAGGTGCTCGTTCACGGTGCGTCTGGGGGTCGGCTTTTGAGTAGGGCTGAACGGTAAACCGGTTTACCGGTAAATACCGGTAAAAATTTTTTACCGAAAACGCGGTAACGAACCTCTAATTCGGAAAAACCGATTTTTCTCGAAAGTCGGTAAAAACCGACTTACGGTAAAAACCTGGAAAGCCTAGGTTCCGCGAAAAAAAAATGTTCCGCGGCGGCAAACTTTGGTTCCGCGGGCGGCAAAAAAATTGGCGTCTCTAAAAAAAAATTTTGGTTCCGCGAAAAAAAAATTGTTCCGCGGCGGCAAACTTTGGTTCCGCGGGCGGCAAAAAATTGGCGTCTCTAAAAAAAAAGGTAAAATATTTTTCCGGACGGGAAAAAAATTTTGGTTCCGCGAAAAGAAAAAATGTTCCGCCTCCAACTGCCTCGGTACGCCTCTGCGGTTTTTACCGACTTTCGAGAAAAACCGGTTTTTTTCATTATCGAGGTCGGTAATGAAAATCCATTACCGTCCAGCCCTACTTTTGAGGCGTCGAAGGCTGTGTCGTCGGCGTACTGGGCCAGGCATACGCCTTCCTTGGTGAGGATGTCCGTGACGAAGCAGTTGAAGAGGTGCGGCGCGATTTTTGAGCTCTGGGAAACTTTAACGCGGATGGACCTGGGGGTGGATCTTGAAGAGCCTATGCACACTTGGAAGTTCCTGTCCTCCAGGTAGTCGGCGATCACTTTAAACAGGCGGCGGTTGAATCCGAGGTCTGCTAGCTTGTAGCAGAGTCCGGAGTGCCAGACCTGGTCAAAGGCTTTACCGGGCCAATTTTTTTTTACCCCCACTTAAATAAAATCATCGGACTGCCTGAGATCCGGACCCTTGATATAGAAGGTCTGTACCCTACCAACTATACCACGGCCGAAATACAATATATAAAATATTTTGGAAAATGAATTTCTTGCTCTTTTAATTTTTTTTAATTTAAAAAATTTTAGTTTTTTTTTTTAATTTAAAAAAGTTAGTTCACTTGAGTCGGAGCAAGTGCACAGTACTTGATAACGGCTGCAGAATAAGCAGTCAAAACGTTGAACAGTATTTATAATTTTAATAAATATTTAATACAAAAATGTGGTCTATGATTAAATATTCCCCTAATAATAAAAAATTTTATTTTAAAAAATGGTACATTTTTAAAAATAAATTAAATAAAAGAAGACATTGCCTCCCCCCTTGACCCCTTCTGAAGGATGCCAGAGAAGTCAATGTACCCTTGCCCCCCACTCTAGTGCCGGCGTCTATGAACTTAGGAGAACAAAATAATAATAAATAAGGCGTACTATACAATAGAACAGCGGTTCCCAACCCGTGAGCCGCGGCCCACTTGTGAACCGCGGGCTTATTAGAACTGGACCGCGGATGTCTATGGAAAAATAAAAATTTTATAAGCCAATATATAGGTTTACATATACACTGGGCTTAAATAAAAATGCCTGGACCCCCAATTTGTATAATAATCAATAACGGATATCGTTTAAAGTCTTAAATGGCCTAAGTTGCCGAAAAGACTGTGTGAATGAGTGTGTGAGTGTGAGTGTGAATGTGAAAAAGTGTGAATGTTTAAAAAAAATATATATATATATATAAACTGGGCCTCAGCGGTTTTTTTATGGAAAAATTCCCTCCCCCAAATTGAGTTACGTAATACTTGTACGCTCCCTGGTCTAAAATGAAGGTTTTAAATTTTTTATTTATTATTTTATTACTTTATTGAATAGAGATTATTTATTTAAAATTTTTTATTTAAATTATATTTTGCAAAAATTTTTTATTTAAATTATATTTTGGAAATTTTTTTTTTTTTTTTTAATATTTTGGAAGCAGAGGCGTCTATAAGGAGGAGGCCGAGTAGGTCCCCCCCCTCCCTCCGAAGGGCCTAAGACAGACGTTCCGGCCAGGGGCGTATATAGAAATCTTTTTCGGGGGGGGGGGGGGGGGGCTGAACTCAAAAATTTTTCTGCGGAAAATTTTTTTTAAAGAAACTCTTTGCCGACCTGCAGAAAATTTTTTTTTCGGGACCAAAATTTTTTGGCTTACGGCAAACAATAGTTTAATTTTTTTTTTTTTATTTAAGCGTCGTTTTTTCAGGGACCTTTGGCTAACAATTGCCCCCTGGGACGGGCGAATTTCTTATGTCGTGTAATTCCCTCAGTTTTTAATATATAATATATATAAAGTTAATGTTTTATATTATATGTATATTTTGAAAAGCGCGCGTGGTTAATATTATTTTTCTCTAATTCAAGAAGCCTGGCTCAGGCTGGCTCAGTTAGCTAGCGAGTTTTATTGTTTGCATAGGTGCCAGATCAACCATTATACACCGTTGCCATTCTACTAGAAAAGGACAGAGATACTTGCTAAAAGCCAAAGATATATGAACAGAACTAACGCCATCTGATGCCTCCCAGAGTAACCAGAGTCACTTATTTGAATTAATCGCTTATAACGACTTTCCGAGACGCGCCCCTTAAGGTGCACGTCTCGGAAAACCGTTAAAATACGATTGACTCGAGGCGGCAAGAGATGGCGTTAGTGTTCCCCATTGGAATACAAGGGACAAATTGCATTTCATTCTAGACCTTCCAGCTAATTAATTATTAAAGACAAAAGATTAATTATTTTTTAACACAATGATTACTAATTTAATTATCTACAACTTACAGAGCTCCTTTTTGTAAAATATCTTTTATTTAATGCGATTAATCTAAAAAAAATTTTTTTTTTTTTCGAAAATCAAAAAAAGAGCTTCTATTATTTGTAGATATTTTAAATAGCTTTAATTTAAAAAAAATTTGAGGTCGATAGCTTCAAAATTGTGGCCGCTGGAAAGTCCCAAAATTAGCACCCCGAGACGCGCACCTTAATAGAAAGATTTTTTTTTTATTATGATTTATTAAAAAAAAAAAACAATGAAATTTTTTTTTTTTTTTAATACAAAAAAACGTTTTATTATTGTAATATTTTTTAATCTAAAAATGTAAAATTCATTAATATTGTTACATATATGGCCTCGCAAATTATATAAACAGAAAAAACATGATCTTTATTCCACAAAAACAAAACAACAGAATTTACAAACATGTATCTATTTTTACTTGCACTCCAGGACGTGCCATATTGATATATCCTTCGTCACCAGCACTGTGCCTCGTAACAATATCCAACCTATAATAATAAAATAAAGTGGGGATGAAGTAAATAGTTCAGCACTCTTGAAAAAGATGGCAGGTTAGCCTAAGACCCTTAACGCCATCTCTTGACAAAAACATGCTTTGCCTCCTGAAGCCCCTTAAGGCGGAATAGGAACGAAGGAGTTACGCATGTTTTTCCCGATAAGAGGGCGTTGTGTGTCATAAAAAGTAAGCCCAAAAAATCAAGTAATTCAAAAATTTGCCAAGAGATGTCAGAATGGTAGCTAATAATATCTAATGCATTTGGTCGATTTTCATTGATATTTTAACAATAAATACTTTGTAAATGTTATTATTTATTATGTATCTTTTATAAAAGCATAAAAATATATAAATATAGGCTAATAGAGGATCGGCTGTTACACTAGCCTGCCATCTATTGCAAGAATGCTGAACTAATTTGCCAGTTGGTTTTTAAATAAATCATCTATGCTTATTTTAAAATTTTTTTAAATTAATATGTGATTAATAATAACAATAAATTCATTTTTAAATTTAAAAAAAAAATTTTAAATTATTAGGACAGATTGTTTTTTTGTATTTGCTTGATAACAAAAAAATTAATTACGATAATTTTTTAATAAGTCATTAAACAAATTATAGCTCGATGTCCCAATAATCTCTTATGAATTTAATTCATTAAAAAAAAAAACCGTATTGAAAAATTCCTTATAATAGTCTAGTTTTTTTTAAAGTACGTTTAGACGTCGCTCCTGAACCTCCTTATGACACTTTTGTTCTATTTACATTGTTGAGAAATTTTTGTAAAAAGGGATCTGTCTTGAAAATTATAAAGGAGAGAATATTTTTGTTAAAAATATATCAAAAGATTTGAAATGTTTCTTTATATAAAAAAACGACCTAAATTCTTTTTCTATGGTCGCATTTCATGCGGCTTCAAACCATTTCCTAGGACTTTGTTTATGTTTATGTTCACACCATTTATTATTTATTTATCATTATTGGAAATGTATTAAAACAAGAGAAATGAAGATGCCCAGATTTTAATGATTAGGCCTATTTACAGAGGCGTACCGAGAGAGGGGTCCGCCCCAGGCCCCCAAATTATTTGTCTTAAATAGGCCCCGGGTCCCTCAGGGCTCGGCTAAAACGGAAAAATTTAGATAAAAAATTCCATCCCGTCCCCGAAAAATTCAATATACACCTCTGGTACAAAATGTATAAAGACGCCCTCTTCTAGTAACGCCCCAAGCTCCCAACTGTCTCGGTACGCCTCTGTTTAACCATGACAATATCCTCACACTGGGATGGATTGATGTAGAAAAATAATAGGAAAATTAGATTTCTATTCATAACCTATTAATTTTATCCAATTATAACCGCCTAACAAAAAAACAAACAAAATTAAAATATAGCTTTCAATATATAATGCAAATTCGCATTATAAATTGTGGAGTATTAAAAATAGGAGACACTTTGATATCCTCAGATTGATGAAAGCACCCCAAGCGGCGAGAGTTCGAACTAACTAAGAACAAGCTTGTTGTATGATTTGATTCTCTTATGAAATTGACAATCAAGTTCCAAGAATACCTTGGTTCCAAGTAAAATGGATATTCTTAGAAATTATTTTAATAACGAGTTGTTTAAATGATTTACGACATTTATATAATAAAAAAAATAAGAAATAGGATTTTTATCAAATACAAATTTATATGGTAGAAAATTTTAGGACACACAATTTTACAAGAGAATAGAGAGAGTGAGATTAATTAAACTAAATAAATACCATTAATAATAATCCTGAGTCGACCCCGCAGTGTGAGAGTAAGACAGATGACGGCCATTAAAATTAGTAATCCATTATCCAAGAGCACTCATTAAAACACTGATCAACACTAATAATCACAAAATAAAAATAAACTTTTAATAAAAAAACGCGAATATGTTGTGAAAGAATGGCGCGCCAGAAGCCAACTGACTGGTGGCTTCGCTTTCTCCTTTAAAAAGGGAGGGAATTCAATGAGGAGTGGGGGAGATGGCGCGTAGAATGAACGCATTCTTTTAAATCCGGTGTGATGTTGCACAGCACACAAATATCTGATAGCTTCGATAATTGAAAGTTGTGCATATATTTAGTTCTGGGCAGAGTTGGCAAGTTTTATCCCGCCGAGTATAATACACGGTTTTATACATGTATAAAACTATCGCGGATAAAACTAGGCCGATGTATAAAAGATATAAAACTGTAAAAAAACCAACCCCCTCCCCTGAAATAAGAGCTTTTCATATTTTATAATGTTCTAAAGCATTGACGATGTTGTTTGCTTTTTATTTAGTGAATAATATAATCAAAATGTTAATAATTGAAAAATGAAATTTTATTTGAACTCCCTTTCTTGTCGGGTTTGCGCATGCGCATCCAAGTTTTATACTTTTTATACGTTTTTATCCGCGATTTTTGTATAAAACTGCAAAATCGTGTATAAAACCCAACTCTGGTTCTGGGTGGTATGGTACATTAGAATCAAGGAGGTATTAGAATTCATATGTAAAATTTATAAACATCAGGCAAAAACGGAAAAATTTTGATTAAAAAAAAGAAAATATGTCTTTGAGAAGGCCCGGGGCCCTCGGGGTTCAGAGATATACGTATATAAAACTACAAAATCATGTATAAAACCCAACTCTGACCAGATTTGGCAAGTTTTATCCCGCCGAGTATAATACACGCTTTTATACCTACTACGGATAAAACTGGGCCGATGTAAAAAATTAAAAAAAAACAACTTCCGAATAAACATGTTAAAAAATAAATGAATTTAATTTGAATTTCCTTTCTAGTCGGGTTCGCGCATGCGCATCTGATTTGTATACATCCGCCATAGTTTTATGACCTTTGCGCCAACTAGTGGCAATCATTTGAATTAGTTTGGATCGTTAATTAAATTTTCCCTGTTAAATGATAACACGTCATTTATTTTTGAATACTTATTAATAAAATAATATTGAAATTATTTTAATTATGTCGGCTGCAAAAAAAAATTGCTGTATCCGTGGTTGTACTTATAAATCACGTCAGAAAAATGGAATTGATGTGAAAGTGAAATTTTATAAATTCCCAGACAGCATATTTGGAGCTGCATGGAAAATAGCAAAACGTCAACAGTGGATAAAAGCAGTACAAAATTATGTGTAAGTCCAATATTAATTAATAAAAAATTATATTACATAATTAAAATTAATTTTTAGATTAAACTCGACTCATGTTAAAAAACTCGATTTGATAATATTTATGACATTTATTTCATAATAAAAACTTAACCTTAAAACTTTTTTTCGGTTTCAGAGGAACAAAAGACTGGGTACCAAATAAACATACGAGAATTTGTAGTATTCATTTTATCAACAACGAAAAATCGGAACATCCATTACATCCGTCTTATCTTCCCACGATTTTTCATGGAAACGAAAATAAAAAAAGAAATACACAATCCTTAGGACGTTTCCAGCGATTAAGAAATCGAGAATTACGAAAAACTTCTAGTACCAATAAATCCTTCGGTAATAAATAATAATTAATAAATAAATTAATTAATAATAAATTATAATTATTTCAACAAATCCGTTTGTGGCACAACTTTGCCTTTCAAAAATTCCACTTTATCTTATATTCTTTAACTATTTCCCAGATTCATTTTATTATCATTCTAAACTGTCTATATTGTTATTTAAATTTAAGTTTAAATTATAATTCATTTACTAAAGTTATTTAATTTTAATAAAAATGTCTTTTATTAAAGAGGCTAAAGCGGAGGCGATTGAGCCAGAAAAAAAGGATCCTCTCCAACATCAACATAATTATCCAATTCACATAGGTAATTATTATTTGTTATTATTTGCTTTTTCAACTACCCCATAGACATGATTTGAGTTGAATAATTTTTTTCATTTTTCATTATACTGGCCGCGTATAATATTATTGACAACTGGTTAAAATCCGTATTTTATTATTTTTTCCATTTAATAAAATATTTATTTTATGTTGTTTTCAATGAATGTTTTGACCCAACTATCTTTGGCAGAAGAACACTATAGAGCGCTTACTTCGGTAATAGTGCTACTTCATTCTTTCGCGCATGGTGCATATAATATTAATAAATCTTCTTCCTTTGTCCCCATGACCTCCCGTGATTGGAACAAGCTCCCTGCGTCTATCTTCCCCAAAACCTACAATCTTCAGACTTTCAAGTCTAACCTCAACAGGCATCTTCTCAGTTCCCGCAGTTGAGTTTCCCCTTTATGCTTCTCCTTTTGTTTTTATTTTCTTCCTGGCTGCATGTGACTATTGGTCATTATAGGTCTTCGGACCTTATGCACCCATTCCAAAAAAAAAAAAAAAAAAAAAAAAATACCCAATTTTTGAAAGTTTCCGCTTTATATTACAAACTTAAGTCACCAGAGTGCGATCAAACTCGTTTATTAAATTTTCACATCAAGTTTCCACTCTACCTTATATTCTTTGATATATCCCCAGATTCATTTTATTATCATTCTAAACTGTCAATATTGTTATTTAAATTTAAGTTTAAATTATAATTCATTTACTAAAGTTATTTAATTTTAATAAAAATGTCTTTTATTAAAGAGGTTAAAGAGGAGATGATTGAGCCAGAAGAGGATCCTCTCCAACATCAACATAATTATCCAATTCACATAGGTAATTAATTTGTTTAAATGTAATTTTTTCATTCAAAACAAAATTCTTTTAAATTTTCTTTTTCACCTCTTAATTATACATCTCTATTTCTTTTCAAGAATTTGTATTAATATATTATTAAAAACAATTTAATTTAAAGTAGTAGAAGGATAATAAAAGAGAGAGCAGCTAGTTTTTGTTTTCTTTTATTAAACCCTCATTGCTGACGTTTCGGTCCTGTTTAGGGCCATCCTCAGAGCATTAGGGTTGTCATTATAAATTTAGATTTCCATATTTCACCTGTATGTGACATTGTTGGTCGATTTTATAACAATATATATATATATATATATGATAAGTTTAAATTTATAATGACAACCCTAATGCTCTGAGGGATGGCCCTAAACAGGACCGAAACGTCAGCAATGAGGGTTTAATAAAAGAAAACAAAAACTAGCTGCTCTCTCTTTTTATTATCCTTCTACTACATCAACTAACCAGCTATATTAAAAAAAACCTTCAATATTTATTTAAAGTATAGCTAGCGTCTAGTATTTCGGGTGTGATGCTTAATGAAATAAATTATTTGAAAAGAAAAGGTTAATTAAGATTGAAAATTAGAAACAATAAAATAATCGCCTTTTTTGAAGCATTATTAAATTAATTATTTTCGAATAATTGAGAGATTTAATTGTCAAAATTAAATTTAATAAAATTTCACTGCGATGACGTCAGGGCAACGCAACAATTGACGGAAAATAAATAATTGACTGACTATTATAATAATTAATTATATTGAAAATTGAATGTTGAATAAAATAGTAATTTGAACTTTAATTTATATTTGTCAATAAAATATTTGTCAAGGAATTTTTGATGTATCCTCGAAAAAACATTCGACATTTCTATAGATAGGAGATGAAATATTTTTTGAGGTTTTTTTACTCGAGATGGTCCATATATTAGAGCAAATTGTAAAAAACATTTCATGAAAATTAATATTTTTTTTCTAGGTCCAGTTTTTATGTGTAGTAATTGCAAAGAGAATTTTATCAACGTATTTTTTCTCACCAAACATTACAAGAAATGTTTAACGAATAATATAAATACTTTGGAAAAAATTAAATACGATTCCATTAAAAGAAAATGTAAGTAGTGAATATTAATTTTTTTAGACGTGTCTCTTAATTAATTTTTTTTTATTTTTTTTTAGGTGAATTTATTCGAGTAAATAAGAATTTAATTGAAACACAAGCGTCAAAAAATGAAAATGAAACCAAGAATAAATGTGACATTTGTACAAAACAATTTTCTTCGGTTGGTCACCTTAAAAAGCATTTGCGTACGCACACAGGAGAGAAGCCCTATGCCTGTGAAGTGTGTCAGAGACAATTTTCTCAAACGACACATCTTAAAATTCATTTGCGTACACACACAGGCGAGAAACCTTATCAATGTGATTTGTGTAAAAAACAATTTAGTCATCTTGCAACTCTAAAAATCCATTTGCGAACGCACACAGGCGAGAAACCTTATCAATGTGATTTGTGTCAGAAACAATTTAGTCATCTTTCTGGTTATAAAATTCATTTACGTACGCATACAGGTGAAAAGCCACATTCTTGTGATATATGCAATAAAAACTTTGGTTGTATAACGGATCTGAAACTTCATTTAAGAACGCACACAGGGCAGAAATTTTATCAATGTGAATTGTGTAATAGAGAATTTTCTGATCGCTCTGGTCTTAGATATCATATGAAAACTCACACAGGCGAGAAACTTCATCATTGTGACATATGTAATAAACAATTTTATCGTTCTGTAGATCTTAAATGCCATATGAGAACCCATACAGGGGAGAAACCTTATCAGTGTGAAACATGTCAGGCACAATTTGCCAAATCCTCTAGTCTCAAAACTCATATACGTACTCATACAGGCGAAAAGCCGTATCAGTGTGATTTGTGTCAGAAATTATTTACTCGATCAACAGACCTCAAAATGCATAGACGAACCCATACAGGTGAAAAACCTCATCATTGTGATCAGTGTGGAAAACAATTTTCTCGTCTCTATCATCTTAAAGCCCATAGATTAACCCATCCACTTAATTAAAATTATAAATAAATGTCAGATTCTTCCTGATAGAGATTGTAATTATACTAAATAAAAAGTTTTATTTGAAAAAGATAGAATTTGTTTAATCAACGCTCAAAAAGACTGTGAGTAAGCTGAGTAAGCCAGTCAATATGAGATGCGGCATGTGAAAAGGGACCTCTTGTCGGCGAAGTAAAATTATCGGTACGGGTATTTTATTTTAGTCGAATTAGATCAAAAATATCAATTTTTGGGTTTCGATTGAATACGATTCTTCAATATTTCCTATACAAGTTTATTCGTTATTTTAGCGATGAAAATCTGATAAATATTACAAAATAATCGATTTAGTAACCTTCAGAGTTGGCTTATTTACACGATTTTGCAGTTATTTACAAAAATCTCGTAAATAACTGTAATTTAGGTAAATAACTCCGGTGCGCATGAGCGAACTCCTCGAGAAAGGAAACTCAAATAAAATTCAAACAAAAACAAGATTCAGCACATTCATACTTATTAATTTGACACTTTATATTTCTTTTTTTTTTTTTTAGATAATTTTATATTTAAAAAAATAAGATGAGATGCTTTTAAAATATTAATCCAAATTTTTTTTTTTTTTTTTTTTTTTTTTTTGGAATGGGTGCATAAGGTCCGAAGACCTATAATGACCAATAGTCACATGCAGCCAGGAAGAAAATAAAAACAAAAGGAGAAGCATAAAGGGGAAACTCAACTGCGGGAACTGAGAAGATGCCTGTTGAGATTAGACTTGAAAGTCTGAAGATTGTAGGTTTTGGGGAAGATAGACGCAGGGAGCTTGTTCCAATCATGGGAGGTCATGAGGACAAAGGAAGAATGAAAATGATTTGTTCAGTTAGTCGTGATCTGAACAGCATAGGGGTGCTGGGAAGATGCCTCTCTTGTGTTCCGTGAATATGTTGCATTGGGTGGGATAATTGATTTAATTTTCTTTATTAGCCATATAAAATGCTTCTTGAAAGATCTAATTAAGATAATATGTTCACTTCCTTATCTGAAACAAAAAAAAATAAAATAAAATAAAAGCAAACTGAATTTAATTATCTGATATTAATTAATTTTAGAAAATAATAAATGTACTCACAAATGAAATGACAATTATAGGTTAGGTTTCCATATTTAATTTTTGAATTTCATTTTTTAATTATTTTATAATATCATTTTGATTATATTATTCACTGAATAAAAAGAAAACAACATCGTCAATGCTCTAAAACACACAAAAAATATTAAAAGCTTTTAATCTTTTATTTTAGGCAGTTGGTTTTTTTACAGTTATTTACGACGACCTAGCCGACCCCGCCCCACAGATAATACAATCAAGATGGGACAGCTCCAGGTTAAAAATTGTTTATAAGTTTAGCGCCGTCTATAGGCGTGTCGACCTATTATTTTGCGCGGGAGACCCGTGGCTCAGAGAGAAGACATTAGCTTCTCGTGCCTAAGGTCCCGCGTTCGCTTCCCGTCTCAAGCAAGAAAAATTTATTTTATTTGAATTGGCTACTAATCATTTGAACTTAATAGGGAAGGGGTCTAAATGGCCTTAGATGCCGAAAAAGACCTTAAATAAAAAAATAAAAAAAAAAACTGCTCACGAAAAATTTAATTTGTTTCAAATACTGGTGTGATAGTTGCACAGGAAAAATCTCGTCCAATCCGTATTGAATTTTTGATATTTATTCAATATTTTCTGTATATATAAGATTTAAACTTTCGACCGTTGGTTCTCGTTGAAACATTTTGTAAATTAAAATTAAATATACAAATTAAACACTAGGTTATTTGTTTAAAAAGTGATCACTTCTGATGATGACAAGAAATTGTCGAAATACGTATCAAGTATTAATTTTTAATTAATAGAACCTTTGAAACAAATAACCTAGTGTTTAATTTGTATATTTAATTTTAATTTTCTGTATATTAATCAAGGGCGGATCCAGAGGTGTTTCTCGGGGGAAAGGGGATAATCTGGTGTGACTGGTCGCACAGCAGGCAATTTTTTCTTTATTTCAGTAATTTAAAGGCGCATTCTGTACTTGTTTGCCAGAATATAAATACAAATCAAACTTTTAAGTATTAGTTTTTAAAATTTTTCATTAAAAATAAATTTATTTTCGAAAAAAAGTATTTTTTTCAAATCTCGGGGGGGGGGGGGTAATTACCGCCTTTACTCCCCCCCCCTGTATCCGCCCTTGATATTAATATATATGTTTATCGGTATGATAAAATAAAAAAAAAGATTAAAACAATTATTTGAAAATGAACAGTAAATGAAAAAAAAGAGAAATTAGAGTTAAAAAAATTTATTGAAAATTGTAAAAAAATTATAATTAAATTTAATTATAAGAGCAACAAATTAAGAACTTACTTCTTTCTTTCCCATTTTTTAAACACTCAGGGCATATTAAAGGGCAATAATTGCGTGTGATTAATTGAGTAGGGCACGTTCCAATTTTATTTAATTCAAATTTATAATGTTTTTTTTTATTTGTTATTAAACTCATGAAACAATGTTATTTTGTTGGCGAATGGAACGAACTCTACAGGATACATTTTTAACTAGTCTAGTATTGCCATCTAGCCACATATCAGACAACTAAAAACTTATAAACATTCTTCCCATAGAGCTGTCCCCCCCCATGCCCCGCCCCGCGGGATTAATAATTGCGAGGACAGAAGAAGTTATTTACGAGGTAGAAATTTACGCGTAAACATGGGCGTCCGCAGGATTTTTTGCAGGGGGGGGGGCAAGTCACTTCCAGATAAGTTTAAAAAAAACGTACTTTGATATTAATGATGTTATACATCTCTTAGTATTTAAAGCTTTCTCACCGCGGCAAGATTGATGTATACTGAGAAAGGTTTTTTTGTATTTTTTTTTTTGTTTTTATACATTTTTTTGTATCATTTTAATTTTCCAGGGGGGGGGGGGGCAAGTGCCTGGTTGCCCCCCCTGCGGACGCCCATGCGCGTAAATAACCGTGTAATTTACTCTAATGCATTTGGTTGATTTTCATTGATCTTTTAACAATAAATACTTTATAAATGTTTTTTTTTTTTTTTTTATTTGTCTCTTGGCCTAGTTTGGGCCATGAGTATAAAACGATACAAAAATTTGTAAATCTTATAAAAATACAATAAACATAAATATACAACATTTTTACAAAAAATTATATATAAATGTTATTATATATTATGTATCTTTTATAAAAGCATAAAAATATATAAATATAGGTTATTAGGAGATCAGCTGTTAGACTAGCCTGCCATCTATTGCAAGAATGCTGAACTAATTTGACATTTGATTTTTAAATAAATCATGTAAGCTTATTTTAAAAATTTCTTAATTAATATGTGATTAATAATAACAATAAATTCATTTTTAAATTTAAAAAAAAATAAAGATTATTGGGACAGATTGTTTTTTTGTATTTGCTTGATAACAAAAAAATTAAATTACGATAATTTTTTAATAAGTCATTAAAAAAATTATAGCTCGATGTCCCAATAATCTCTTATGAATTTAATTCATTAAAAAAAAAACAGCATTGAAAAATTTCTTATAATAGTCTAGTTTTTTTTAAAGTACGTTTAGACGTCGCTCCTGAACCCCCTTAGGCTTAGGCAACCATAATGCTTAGCCGTCGGAAGTGTTGTCTTTAAAGGAGTTTTCCCCCTTCAGTTGCATTAAAAAAAGTGATTTATTTATTTTGAAAATAATCCTGCGGATTTCGCTTCTAGTCAGTGGATCTTCATCCCCTGGATTATGAAAAAAAAAAAATGACGAGATTTTGATAGAAAAAAACGTTTTTGGAAATTAGATTACCCAAATTGTGTATGTATTATTTAAATTTTAATTTCATCTTTCTAACATCTTCCCCCCACCCCCTTCGGTATTTTTTTTTCCCGGTGCAATGGCTTGAAGCAAACAACCAAGGCCGTTGGTCGCAGATGGTTGTCGGCAGAGAGCGCACATGTCGCTCTATTAAACCATTGCTCTCTCCTCCCCCCCACGAACTACAAAGTAGATAGTGAGAGGAGAGACAGCGGGACGGACAACGTGAATTAAAAAAAAAAAAACAACACACTAAAATCGTTCAGTTTTATTTGCCTTCCTCTTTTCTTCTCACACCCACCCAATGTCTATTATTTGTGTGACAAGAGACAACAACAACAACAACAACAAAAGAGTGCGCCTGATGCCCAGTTGACAGTCTCTCTCTTTCTTTTGTAAGTAATAAAAACTACTTGACGTTAATAATTAATAATTGCTTTCACCGCTTCATCTTCCTGGAAGCAAATTCTCTTTAATTTCAAGTGAAAATATAAACCTACAAAATCTTTTCTTTTTGTTTTTTTCTTGGTGGTTAGGGAATGATCAAAGCAGGGGTATGTGGGTAGCGCTGGAAAATGCCGTCAGTTTTGCCCCATCAGCTCTAGTTTTAGAGAGATAGACAAAATTCAATTTTAATAGATAATGTGCTCTAAAGCGGGTATATTTTGATTTTTACTTTCTCTTACCTCTATATATATGTTAATCAGGGGCGTATATAAGGGGGGGCCGAGGGGGTCCGGACCCCCCCCCGAAATTTCCAAAATGCATATACATATATAGGAATATAGAGGCAATAATGGGTCTCGCCCCCCCCCCCCGAAATGTTTGCGCGGCCCCATTTTCCAAACGGTTCTGAAAGTGAAAATGTTCCGCAGGCGGCAAAGGCGGCAAACGAAAAAATTTTTGGTTCTGTCGGCGGCAAAAATTTTGCGTCTCTAAAAAAAAAAGTAAAAGGTAAAAAATTTTTCCGGACGAGAAAAAATTTTGGTTCCGCGAAACCAAAAAGGTGATTTTAGGATGTTGAAATTTTATATTTAAGTTTAACACCTCCCCAGGAGCGTGAAAATGAGCTTTTAATCAAAATCAGTCAAAAAGTACTAGTACTTCACTAATGTACTTTTTCACTTTTTCTTTATTTTCTCAAAATTCGCTTCAACGATTTTGATTAAAATTAAAAAAATCAATTATTTTTTAGATGCTCTTTAAAATGTATATTCTCATTTTGCCATTGAAATCTTCTGAAGACCACTTTACTCTTGTGCTTCATAGGAAAGATCGGAGAAATGGTTGCCATGGTAACAAAATATATTTTCCCATACTTTTTTTTTTTTTTTTTTTTAAAAAAACATTCACACTTTTTTCTCATTCACACTCACACTCACACACACATTCACACTGTCTTTTCGGCAGCTCAGGCCATATAAGACATTTACGATAACCGTTATTTATGAATTTATATATATTAGGGTCCAGGCATTTTTATTTAAGCTTCCCATACTTATAAATGTACATTTTGGATTCTAAAATTCAGGCGGAAACTAAATACATGTCGACACGAAAAATCTGGTGTGACACTCACAGAACACAACTTTCGATTGCCGAAGGTAAGAGAAAGTTGTGTGCTGTGCGACACTCCCACCAATTTTTTTTTTTTTCTGTTTCTCCTTATGCCCTGAACTATGTAAGAGCCTAATTCAAATTTTGCCGCACGACAAGTGTTCAACAGTTGCTCTACAGGGCATTCCATTAAAAAACAACAACATAACTTTGATATGGACCACCCTGTATATGAAGTGCAATTGGAACAAAAATATTTTAAATTTGTAGCCTTAAAGGCCCCACATTATGCACCATCGAGAAACTTTAGAAATGTCGGTAAAATTATCGGTACGGGCATTTGAGTCGAATTAGGTCAAAAAATATCGATTTTCGGTTTTCGATTGAATACGATTCTTCAATATTTCCCGTACATGTTTATTCGGTAATTTTAGCGATGAGAATCCGGTAAATATTACATAATAATCGATTTAGTAACCTTAAATAGTTTTTTAAATGTGTTTAAATGCTTTTTCCTCAAAATCCGGTTTTTTTATAGAACTATAAATTTGAAAGGCTCTAACCATTTTAGTTTTTGAGATTTCATAGAGGTTTGGTCTTCACATGTTCACAAAATTATCCTCTACAATCAAATAGCAATAGCTCAATTTGGGAAATTTCCCACAAGAGATCCCTTTTCACTTTCCGCATCACAAATATATATATTTGCAATTAATTCCTATCTTAAATTGAAAAATCTGGTGTGACTGTCGCACAGCACACAACTTTCTCTTACCTTCGGTAATCGAAAGTTGTGTTCTGTGTTTGTCACACCAGATTTTTCGTGTCGAAATATATTTAGTTTCCGCCAATATATTAGAATTTAAGATGTAAAATTTATAAACATGGGAAAATATTTATATTTTGTTACCATGGCAACCATTTCTCCTATCTTTCCTATGAAATACAAGAGTAAAGTGTGCTTCAAACAATTTTGAGGGCAAAATAAGAATATACATTTGAAAGAGCATCTAAAAAATAATTGATTTTTGAATTTTAATCTAAATCGTTAGAGCGAATTTTGAGAAAATCGAAAAAAACTGAAAAAGTACATCAGTAAAGTACTAGTACTCTTTGGCCGATTTTGATTAAAAGCTTATTTTTCCGGTCCCGGGGGGTGTTTAACTTAAATATAAAATTTCAGTCTCATAGCTCAATTCCTTCATGCTTAAAATTGAACACACACCCACCCACAGACAGACCATGTCGCGAAAACCACTTTTTTGGATTCAGGGGACCTCAAAACGTGAAGATCCATCAAAATCTCGACATCGAATTTTTGACATGAATCCAATACTTTCTCTCTATATATATTACATATATACATAGGTAAGAGAAAGTAAAAAGGCTTTATTTATTAAATATTACATTTATATACTAAGCCCGTTGTTTGGAAGAAAAAAGCAACGCCTATCTCGTTTACCTTATCTGAGATAATAAAAAAAAGATGTAACGTTGTCTCAGACAAAAACATATTCATCATTTGATAGACATCATATTTCTTTTATTGCGGAATAAATACCATCCCAATATTTAAACATAGCCTAATAATATTGTAAATTAAACTATCTATATATAATAATAGCGGAGTGTCCGTCTTTCCGTCCGTCTGTCACTCTCTGTTTGACCAAACTTCCCGTTGGAATTTTAAAATGAAATTTTGCAGAGTTCAGGAAAAATACTCGGGTCCCGAAATTCCTATAACTTTTCGAGTTATTAATTCTTAAAGTTACGATTTCTCCCATAGGAAATGTACAGAGAAATATTTATGTATTCTTTGAATTTGTGTATTCTATGAATGTAAACAAATCCTCAAGCAGGCACTGGATTGGAACACGTAGTAATAATTTTCTTGCCGCCCTCGGGGCTTGGCGTAGAGGTTAGCGTGCTAACCTCATATACCAAACGTCGCGGGTTCGGACCCCAGGCAGTCCGATGACTTTATTTAAGCCAATTGGATACCAAATGGCTTAAATAAGAATGCCTGGACCCCATATATATATATTAATTGCAACGGTTATCGTCTAAAAGTCTTAAATGGCCTCAGTTGCCGAAAAGACAGTGTGAATGTGTGTGAGTGTGAGTGTGAATGAGAAAAAAGTGTGAATGTTTTTTATAAAAAAAAAAAAAAAAAAAAAAAAAATTTCTTGCCGGGGGGCCTGGCAACGGAGAAGAGCAACAGTCACCCCAATCGTTGCGGTTAAGTGATGCCAAGCACGGCGGAAGCTCGGGATTGGTGACCCCGGGCAATCAGCGTGAGGAACGCCTCCCCGGTAGCCATCGATACTATGTATTTTCAATAAATAAATAAATTTATCACCCTTAAATGGCCTCTGTAGCCGAAAAGGGTTTAAAAAAAAATTTCTCTTCTCATAATTAAGAAAAAGGCGATGGTCCACCGCAGGCGGCCAAAGCCAGCTGCGCGGGGGGGGGGTCCAAGGAGGCGTTGTCCAGGCGCTCCAACGATTTTTTTAAATTCAAAAATCAATTATTTTTTAGATTCTCTTTAAAATGTATATTCTGATTTTGTGATTGAAATCTTCTGAAGACCACTTTACTCTTGTACTTCTTAGGAAAGATGGGAGAAATGGTTGCCATGGTAACAAAATATAAACATTTTGCCATACTTATAAATTTTACATCTTGTTTTCTAATATATCGGCGGAAATCGACTCGAAAAATCTGGTGTGACAAGCACAGAGCTCAACTTTCGATTACCGAAGGTAAGAGAAAGTTGTGTGCTCTGCGACACTCATACCAGATATTTTTTTTTTCTTTTTTATTTAATTTTGTTTGAATATTCTTCTAATTTTCTTTTCATATCCCATTCGCTCTTATGGTTCGTGACACATCGGGTGTCTCGTATGAAAGATGCTATTCTACAATGCCTTCATTTAAATAATTACTTAATACTCTTCAGGAGGCAAAGCTGTTCGCATATTTTTGCCGATAAGATGGCGTTAGGGGTCTTAAAAATTTAGTCAAAAAGCTCAACTATTACAAAAATTCGCCAACAAATGGCAGGGTTCTATTTAATCTCATGTATTTGTTTGATTTTCGTTGATCTTTTAATAATAAATGGTTTATAAATATTATTATATATCATTTATAACAGGATAAAAATATATAAATATAGGTTTATAAGTGATCTGATAATGCCGGCTGTAAGAATAGCCTGCCATTTTTTGCAAGAGTGCTGAACTTTTTGACCGTTAATTTATAAATAAATACAAAATTGTTCATTTGACTTCGTCCCCACTTTATTTAATTATTATGGGTTGGATATTAATGATTTTTACATTTAGAAGACGATTCAGTACCGAGTTACTCTAGGCGGCAAGAGATGGCGTTAGTTTTTCCCATAGGGATACAAGGGATTTATTCTATTTCATTCGAAAGATTCCAGCTAATTAATTAAGGGTAAAAAATTAATTATTTTTTAACACAATTATTACTAATTTAATTATCTACAAGATATAGAGCGAATTTTTTTTAAATATCATTTATTTAATGCGTTTAATCTAAAAGAAAAATAATTATTTTTTCGAAAATCAAAAAAAGGGCTTCTATAAGTTGTAGATATTTTAAATATTATAGTTTTAATTAAAAAAAAATTTGAGGTCGATAGCTTCAAAATTGTGGCCGCTTGGAAACTCTCAAAATTAGCACTCCGAAACGCGCACCTTAGGAGGTGTTGCGGATTAGACGATGCATTTCCACATTTGCAGATTGGAGTTGGCACTACGGAAAATCTATTTAAACGAACAGCGCATCTTGTGTGGTTAATTCTTATACGGTTATATTTAAAAAAAATTCTGTCTCAATCTTATAGATAGGCCTAATTAAATTAGTAATCATTGTGTTGAAGAATAATTAATTTTTTGCCTTTAATTAATTAGCTGGAACCTTTCAAATGAAATGGAATAAAATGCTTGTTTACCTATGGGCAGAACTAACGCCATCTCTTGCCGCCTAGAGTAACCAGCTTCTGAACTAGGGTTGGTAGATTCGGAGGCTGAATCGATTTTCGATTTTCGATTTTTAAAATCGAAACCAAATAATCGATTTTTAAAAAAATCGATTTTTGCCTTTAAAAAATCGATTTTAATCGATTTTCGATTTTTTTACAAAAAAATTTTTCACTATGCCCATAAGTTGATTTTAAGGTTCTGCTTACGATTTTCAAGATGTATGTGGAACAAGAAAAATAGAACGTTGCATTACTGATGCCCAAATCAATTTATTCAGTCTTTATAACTTCTTTAAAAACCAACACATTGTATATGGTATAAAGGGACCCCAGGCAGTCCGATGATTTTATTTAAGCCATCTGGATACCAGATGGCTTAAATAAAAATGCCTGGACCCTAATATATATAAATTCATAAATAACGGTTATCGTAAATGTCTTATATGGCCTGAGCTGCCGAAAAGACAGTGTGAATGTGTGTGTGAGTGTGAGTGTGAATGAGAAAAAAGTGTGAATGTTTAAAAAAAAAAAAAAAAAAAGTAAAAAAAAAAAAAAAGTATATGGTATAACATATTTAGTCTTTATAACTTAAGTTTTAACGTTATAACGTAAATTTTAACAAACCAAGAGAACTAAACATCAGCTTCTATATTTCTTAAAATCTGGTGGGACTCGTCGCTCAGCACAACTTTCTCATTTGGCTTAAATAAAATCATTGGACTGCCTGGGGTCCGAACGCGCGACTTTTGGTATACGAGGTTAGCATGCTAACCACTACACCAAGCCCCGAGGGCTGAATTCAAGATTAAAATTTATTAACATGGAGAAATATTTATATTTTGTTACCATTGCAACAAATTCTCCTATCTTTCCTATGAAATACAAGAGGAAAGTGTACTTCAAAATGGGCTTCGCCCCCCTGGACCCCCCGCCAGCTGGCTCGGGCCCGTCTGCGGGGGACCCTCGCTTTTTCTTAATTATGAGAACCCGTGGCGCCCGCCTTTGCGTCTAGACAGGGGGGCTTCGCCCCCCTGGACCCCCTCGCCCTTTCTTCTTTATTATGAAAAAAAATTATCATTACTATTCCAAACCAGTGCCTGTTTGAAGATTTGTTTACATTCATGGAATACACAAATGAAAAGAATACATAAATATTTCTCTATAATATAGTATGATACATTTCCTATGGGAGAAATCGTAACTTTAGAAATTAATAACTCAAAAAGTTATGGGAATTTCGGGATGAAAATAATTTTCCTGTAATCCCGAGAAGGTCCTCTTTATGCATAAAAAATTTCATTTCAAAATTCCAACGGGAAGTTGCCTAAATAGAGCGTGACAGACAGACAGACAGACAGACGGACATTAGTGAATTATATATATAGATTATTTTAAAGAGCATCTAAAAAATAATTAATTTTTGAATTTAATCAAAATCGTTGGGGCTATTTTTAAGAAAATCAAAAAAACCTGAAAAACTACTTCAGTAAAGTACTAGTACTTTTTGGTCAATTTTAATTAACCTCTTATTTTCTTGCTCCAGGGGGTGTCTAACTTAAATTCCAACCTCATAGCTCAAATCCTTCAAGCTTAAAATTGAACACAGAGGGACAGATCATGTCGCTAAAATCACTTTCTTGGAAAATCGAAAATCGAAAATTGGCCGTCAAAAATCGATTTTTTCGATTTTTTCAAAACACTGAATCGATTTCGATTTTAATCGAAAATCGAAGCTCAAAATCGATTTTCGATTAAAATCGAAATCGATTCGACCAACCCTATTCTGAACCGGCTAATAACGGTTTTTCGAGACTCGCCCCTTAAAAAAAAAATCTGGTGTGACTGGCGCACAGCACACAACTTTCTCTTACCTTCGGTAATCGAAAGTTGTGTACTGTGCTTGTCTCACCAGATTTTTTGTGTCGACATGTATTTAGTTTCCGACAGTACGGTACATTCGATTTTCAAGATGTAAAATTTATAAGTATAGCGAAATATTTATATTTTGTTACCATGGCAACCATTTCTCCTATCTTTTCTATGGAGTACAAGAGTAAAGTGGTCTTCAGAAGATTTCAATCACAAAATGAGAATATACATTTTATAGAGAATCTAAAAAATAATTGATTTTTGAATTTAAAAAAAAATCGTTGGAGCAAATTTAGAGAAAATCGAAAAAAACTGAAAAAGTGCATCAGTAAAGTACTAGTACTCTTTGGCTGATTTTGTTCAAAAGCTTCCTGTCACGTCCCATGGGGGTGCCTAACTTAAATATAAAATTTCAACTTCCTAGCTCTTTTCGTTCTTGAGATATTTTGTTCACAGACACACACACCCACACACACACCAGAGTTGGGCACCAACTAAATGTTGATTAAAAATTTAGTTAAAGTAAACAAATCATATCAAGAATCTAGTATGCTCTATTTAGTTTGAGTAAAAATTTAGTTAAACTAAAAATAACAAATCAGATTTCTGATATGATTAAATTAGTTTGAGTAAAAATTTAGTTAAACTAAAAATAACAAATCAGATTTCTGATATGATTAAATTAGTTTGAGTAAAAATTTAATCAAATTAAATTAATTTTAATCAGATAATTAAAACTAACTAAATTTTGATTAATATATATTTGTTAAGTATTTAATGATTTATTTTATAGTTTTTTGACTTAATTCAGCAAATAGTGAGCCAAGGGCGGATCCAGAGTTGTTTCTCAGGGGGGGGGGGGTAATCTGGTGTGACTTGTCGCACAGCACACAATTTTTTCTTAATTTCGGTAATTTAAAGGCGTATTCTCTACTTGTTAGAATATAAATACAAATCAAATTTTTAAGTATTAATTTTTAAAATTTTACATTACACTTTTTTTTTCTCATTCCCACTCACACTCACACACACATTCACACAGTCTTTTCGGCAACTTAGGCCATTTAAGACTTTGACGATAACCGTTGTAATATATATTATCTATTATGGGTTCAGGCATTTCTATTTAAGCCATCTGGTATCCAAATGGCTTAAATAAAATCATCGGACTGCCTGGGTCCGAACCCGCGACGTTTGGCAATTTTACATTAAAAATACAATTTTTTTTTTTTTTTTCGAAAAAAAAGTATTTTTAATCTCGGGGGGGGGGGGGATTACCCCCTTTACCCCCCCCCCTGTATCTGCCCTTGTAGTGAGCTGATTTTAAAAAAATTTGGACCAACAATGCTTATAAATTAAATAATAAACTTTACTAGGATGGATTTCTTTTTTATAACATTAGTTATCATCTAGCTAACTAGTGAACTGAATTTAAGACTTTTCATTGAAATATTATGCAGATCAACTTTACTAGTATGTTTATACAATGTCTATCATTTAGGGCAGTGTGGTTGATAATATTCATATAAGATGAAATTGATGGTCAATTAAAACATTTCTTTTGCACAATTTTCATCCTAACTTATTTTTTATAATTCCTCTCGTTATATGTTTACGTTTTGACTTTAAAATGACTTCTTATTTAGTACAACGCGAGATTAGCAAATAAATTACTCCTTCAATTTCGTCATTGTATATTTTTTGATAAATATTCGTTTCGAAAACATGAACGCCGATGCCTCCAGTGAATGTCATATAGCGAGGGGACTGATTCACAATAAATTGTATCGAACAATGTGTATAGTGTTTTGATTCATTATCTATCTTAACTTATATAATTTAATAATATTTGATTTACAGTATATTTACTAGTATACTATATTTTAGAAAGAACGAGAATGAATTATCATATTTTAATACTTTTACTGCATATTATATGGCATATTTAGCGGTTTTTGCTGCATAAAAATCCGGGCTCTAGTTATAAGAAAGAAATCCATCCTAGTAAAGTTTATTATTTAATTTATAAGCATTGTTGGTCCAAATTTTTTAAAATCAGCTCACTACAAGGGCAGATACAGGGGGGTAAATGGGGGTAATTACCCCCCCCCCCCCGAGATTAAAAAAACTTTTTTTTTTCGAAAAAAAATTGTATTTTTAATGTAAAATTTTAAAAATTAATTCTTAAAAATTTGATTTGTATTTATATTCTGACAAACAAGAAGAGAATACGCCTTTAAATTACCGAAATTAAGAAAAAATTGTGTGCTGTGCGAAGAGTCACACCAGATTACCCCCCCCCCCCGAGAAACAACTCTGGATCCGCCCTCGGCTCACTAGTTGCTAAACTAGGTCAAAAAACTATAAAATAAATCATTAAATACTTAACAAATATATATTAATCAAAATTTAGTTAAGTTAATTTATCTGATTAAAATTAATTTAATTTGATTAAATTTTTACTCAAACTAATTTAATCATATCAGAAATCTGATTTGTTATTTTTAGTTTAACTAAATTTTTACTCAAACTAAATAGAGCATACTAGATTCTTGATATGATTTGTTTACTTTAACTAAATTTTTAATCAACATTTAGTTGGTGCCCAACTCTGTCACACACACACAGACAGACAGACCATGTCGCGAAAACCACTTTTTTGGATTCAGGGGACCTCAAAACGTGAAGATCCAACAAAATCTCGACATCGAATTTTTGACATGAATCCAATACTTTCTCTATATATATATATTACATATATACATAGGTAAGAGAAAGTAAAAACCACATAAAAAAAATACATTAAAATGCCTCAGTAGATTCGGACTTAATGGAGTTAGTGTATTGAAAAATTTCTCCAAGGAAATATCAAATTCTGATTAAAGATTATCTGTTCTTGAAAAGATAATAATTATCATCACATCACCGGTAGTGATAAAATTGATTTATTTAATTAAATAGATTAGTTTGTCATCACTTCGCGTAGCTAAAAAACGATGACCACCTATTTTGTACATTTCCAGATCATGGAGGTCGCCGATGACGGCGGTAATCTCATGGTAGAGGGACGTGCTGCTGTTGTATCCACTGGCTATGTTGTTGATACCCACACCGTTTACGACCCACGTACACCACCTCCTCCGGAACAGAGGCTGTTGTTGGGCCCTGGAGGTGCGCGTCGTATCCACGTGGTGCCGTCGTCGGGAGGTCGCAAGGTCAATGGTCACAATGGGGTGCATATTGCAAGTGAACCAGGGAGTCCTAGTCTAAGGTCATTGACCATTTGTGACGATCCTCCAATACCGTCGGCGATGCCTCTCTATTTGAATCAGGGCCCGTCGCACGGTATCAATGGTGTCTATGGACTCGCTGAAGCCAAGAGTCAAATGTCTGTGAGATCGTTGGCCTCTATTGGCATGGGGTCAAGTGATGGTCGCAAGGTTACAATAAGACGAGTGCCCACTTCGCCATCCGAACTTCTCAATATCGTTCATCCTCACACGTGAGTACTTCTATATTCTTTTTTTTTTTCATAAAGCTGACAATGACAGGTGAGGTGACAATTTGTCGAATACCTGTTTCATAAAAATCCACTCTTGACTTAATTGTCAAGTAAACAAATGACATTTTTGTAAAATTGTCATGACAATTTGTCACGAATAATTTGTCACTTTTTGTTTTTGAAACGATAATTGTCGGGACAATTTTTGTTTGTTTGACAATTGTTGAAAAATTCTGACAGGCATTAAAAGCTGTGTGTCGTATAACCTTGAATATATTCACATTTATTTACATCGAATTGATTAATAGGCTTATTTAAAAAAATAATCTAATTTGCAACAATGCTTTGTTTATTTGGTAATATAATAATTAATTAAAATATTTATTTATTAAATAAATAAAAATAAGCCTGAATTAAATATTATGTCGATTAATTTTTTCTATGAAAGGTAACTTTTTGGTTTTTTTCTCTCTCCATTCTTTTTATTAGCCAAAAATAGATGTGGCAAAGACAATTTGATTCAGATTTATATAAAAATAACGAAAATATAGAAGAAATATGAAGTTTATTTATTCAAAAACTAGGCCTATATTTAAAACAAATATTAAAGCAACTTAAGGAACTTAAAGAATTCTCGGTTGGGGATTCGAATATAATTTAAAACAACTTGCAGGGGTCCCGATTTTGCCGGGTTCGGATCGGATAAGATTCAGCCTGTTTAGAAAAAAAAATTTACAACTAGGGAACTTTCTCGGCTTCGCCTCGGTTAGTTTCAGTCCAAAACCGTAAAGTTCGAAGCGATTGGATATTATTTAAAAAATAAAAATCTCGTGTGACTGTCGTACAGCACACAACTTTCTCTTACCTTCGGTAATCGAAAGTTGTGTTTTGTGCTTGTCACACCAGATTTTTTTTTGATACATTTTAAAGAGCATCTAAAAAATAGTTGATTTATGAATTAAAAAAAAAAATCGTTGGAGCGAATTTTGAGAAAATCGAAAAAAACTGAAAAAGTAAATCAGTAAAGTACTAGTACTTTTTGGCCGATTTTGATAAAAAGCTTATTTGCACGGACCAGGAGGGTACAAAACTTAAATATAAAATTTCAACCTCGTAGCTCAATTCCTTCATGCTTAAAATTGAACACACACAGACACACAGACAGACCATGTCGCGAAAACCACTTTTTTGGATTCAAGGGACCTCAAAACGTGTATATCCATCAAAATCTCGACATCGAATTTTTGACATGAAACCAATACTTCCTCTCTATATATATTAACATATATAGAGGTAAGAGAAAGTAAAAAGGACATGAAGAAATATTTTTTTGTTATTATTAAATTTCATAGAAGACTGTTTTGTTTTTATCTGCTAAATTATTTAATATGATTTATTAATTTAGTCGACTAGCCTAATGATTTCCTTTTCAACACTCTTATTACAGTCCATATTTACACGTCAATCAAAATTTGTGCGGCTTTTTCTCCTCCTCCACCTCCACCATTTTGTCCTTTTACGACTGTTATTAATCCGTTTAAATTGTAGTTTGTGAAAGAAAATTTAAGAAATGGATGGTATCGACGCTCGCTGATTTCTCAGTTTTCATTCATACGGAACATAACTCGCACCTTTTGGAGAAAATATTAAGAGATCGTCTTTGTTTTCTGCTTATATCTAATGATATCGATATTGTTGGGTAATTCTTTTTACTTCCTTTTACCTATATATGTTAATATATGGACCGTTTATTTTGAAAGTGGTGTAAGTCCATTTTCTATTGTTTCGAGAAAATGAAAGGTTTGCATATCTGTTAATTTAAAAATCTAGGCAAATGATATGAAGTCGGTGAATGTTTCTACAGCTTTATCAGTGTCTAATTTAGTTATATAAATTTGTTTTAGGCGAATTTGACTAAACTAATATATAATTACAAGCTGCCAATGGACTTACACCAATTTCAAAATTAACCAACTGTAAACCTCGTTGAATTTCAATTTTGAAAAATCAAATATTACTCAAAATATACTTCATATTAATTCAATATTCTTTACAAATAATGACACGATATAAAATGGGAGTAGTATTTTTAATTTTAAACGTTAATTACATTGTTAAAATTACAAGATATTCGTAGTATTTACTTATCCTCTGTATATGGATGGCAGAGTGTTGAAATATTTATGATGTACCGGAGGAAATAACTGCCTGCTTGATATCTTTATATTAATAAGTAACCTATTCTCGTAACCAGTGGCGTCATTTCAACTTTTTCTTAGAGGGGGGGGGGGGCAAACTTTTTTTTTTCAATTTCTCACTTCAATTTTCTTACAAATAGCTATCTCAAATTTAATTAAATTAATTTTTTAATTTTGTACAGTTTCGTAGATATATTTTATTTACGTAGAATAATACCTAGGGAGGAGAGGGGGGGGGCAAATACCCTTCCCCCCCTACAAATGACCCCTCTGTTAGTAATTCTTAACGAGTTTATTAACAAATGCACAATAACAGACAACCATCTGCTAAGCTACCTACCTCAAATTGGACTTACACCACTTTCATAATCAACGATTATGCAACTTCTTTACCGTCCAACTTTCAATTGTACAAAACATGGGAATTTTTTAAGGAATTTGCCACTAGCTAGTTATACATAGAAAATTTACATTAAATTAAATATGAATTATGTGATATCTCAGATTTTTTAAAAATTGGACTTACACCACTTTCAAAATAAACGGTCCATATATAGAGAGAAAGTATTGGATTCATGTCAAAAATTCGATGTCGGGATTTTGATGGATATACACGTTTTGAGGTCCCCTGAATCCAAAAAGTGGTCTGTCTGTGTTTGAACAAAATATCTCAAGCGCTAGGAGGTTGAAATTGTATATTTAAGTTAAGCACCCCCATGGGACGTGACACGAAGCTTTTGAACAGAATCGACCAAAGAGTACTAGTACTTTACTGATGTATTTTTTCAGTTTTTTTTTTTTTTTCGATTTTCTCAAAATTTGCTCCAAAGATTTTGATTAAAATTCAAAAATCAATTGTTTTTTAGATTCTCTTTAAAATGTATATTCTTCTTCTTCTTCTTTGAGGGTTTGGGTGCATCAGCAGCATGGCTATTAGCACCACATGTATATTCTCATTTTGCCATTGAAATCTTCTGAAGATCACTTTACTCTTGTACTTCATAGGAAAGATGGGAGAAATGGTTGCCATGGTAACAAAATATAAATATTTTTTCATGTTTATAAATTTTACATCTTGAAAATCGAATGTACCGTACTGTCGGAAACTAAAAATCTGGTGTGACAAACACAGTACACAACTTTCGTTTACCGAAGGTAAGAGAAAGTTGTGTGCTGTGCGCCAGTCACACCAGATTCTTTTGTGTCTCTTACCTACGGCAATCAAAAGTTGTGTCCTGTGCTTGTCACACCAGATTTTTCGACATATATTTTGTTTCCGCCGATATATTAGAATTCAAGTTGTAAAATTTATAAGTATGGGAAAATATTTATATTTTGTTACCATAGAAACCATTTCTCCTATCTTTCCTACGAAGTACAAGAGTAGAGTGATCTTCAGAAGATTTCAATGACAAAATGAGAATCCAACTTTGATAAAAGTTTACAAGACAATAAGATACTAGACCTAGTATGTCTCATCCTAATATAATTCTGATCAAATTTGGGCTAATAATTAAAAACATTATAGAAACCGTGGATATAATCTCTATTCTAGATCTAATTTCATTCCGACTTTGTTACGGCATGTGGAGAAAGTAAAAAAGTCAAATGAGATTCGTATAGCCTTCTAAAAAAAAAAAGCTCGAACGAAAAATGGCGCCCCACTTGATCTCTGCCCCCCCCTCCCACCGCCCTCAAAGGCTAGTTACGCCGCTGGTAACTCTGTTTTAAGGGGAAAAAAATTAAGAAATTACTAAGATTGTGTCCAGTTTTCTCTATACCCATTTATAGATCAAAACCAGTTGAATGATTTGGGAGACAGAGTGGCAAAAAAAATAAATTTCATTTTAATGTTGTGTCTTTTTTTTTTTTTTACTCCTCAGGAAGTAATTTTGAAAAGGAACAAAGAGAATAATTATTACTAAAGAAAAACAAAAAGTTTGTAGATCGTTATTTGATGACAAAGAATAAATTTGGTATCTGCTTAAAAAAAGTATTATTATTTTTTTTATTTTTAAGAATAAAAGCATTAGTCTGATTTTATTTAAGGTTATTCGGACAGTACCCAGTAAGTCAACAGAATTTTTTTTTTTTTAATTTTTTTTTTTTAATTAAAAATTTGAATGCATTATGGATTAAGTTAATAATTTAATTACCAAAAACAATACATAAATGACATTTGACTTACTAGGGGTAAGTATTTTTCCCCACTTAAAAAATGTAAGTGAAAGCGTGAAACGCGATTTATTTTATGCTACGTTGCCGCACTGGTCTGAGTCCCGTGACTTCCTTATTTTTAAATACATTTTCGGGAATTTTTTGTTTTTCTTATTAAAATATTTTTAAAAGCCTTCGTCAGAAAATTTATTTTTAACGTATTCTGCGGAAGTTAATTGATAAAAATAGAAATTTTTTGTTTTTTTTTATCTTTATCAGGAGGGGCTACATAATTCGATTCGTCTACATTCCCGAATAGTCTAGATCAGTGGTTCCCAACCGGTGTGCCCCGGCACCCAAGGGTGCCGCGAGAATGCCTAAGGGGTGCCGCAAGATATTTAGATAAAATAAAATAAAGAGGCGAAAAAATAAAGTTTTGCGAAAAAAAAGGTCAAATGATTTTCACGCAAGGAAAAAAAAAATGCCCCAGGGTGGAAAAAAATTTCGATTTGATAGGGAAAAAAAAAGGAAGGGTGCCGCTAGTGTGTAATATTATTCCCAACGCACCTTTGAGGTGCCGTGGACTTCAAAAGGTTGGGAAACGCTGGTCTAGATGTTAAATTTCAATTTTTTAATAATTAATTACATGATAACCCTTCGTCAGATCTGCTTCAAAAAATTATTTTATACATAGATAATAGTGATTAATAGCATATTAAAAAATTAGCTTTTAATCTTTATAAGTTTGTTGTAATGGACCTCCAATAGATATTATCTCATATATAACGGTCATCGTAAAGTCTTAAATGGCCTAAGTTGCCGAAAAGACGTGTAAATGTGTGTGTCAGTGTGAGTGTGAATGTTTAAAAAAAAAAGTTTGTTAAGAATTGATTATGAAAAGCTTTATATAAAGTGTTAAAGTGACGTTGATTATAAAAATGGCCCATAGGATACTAAAATGGATTGAATCAAATTAATTACACGCTGGCTTAAAGTTCACTAAAGCGAGACAAAAAGGAACTGAAAGAATATAATTAAATTGATCATTATTTATTTGTAAATAAATAGGCTAAAGATGTCAAGTAGGCCTAGTTAATTTGCTTTGAGACATCAACGCCTACTGGATTCGTTCTTATTATGAATGAATATCAAATCAAGTGTCAGAGAGAATAAATCTGACAAGGGGAGTGCATGACCTTCATAACACCGATTTGAACGAAATTTTTTTTATGTGTAGTACTTAATGAAAAAGTAATTCTGTTAAAGCGAGAAGGCGCACTACTCAACCGTTCGTCTTAAAAAAAATGTTAAAGATTTTGCCAGCATGCCTTATGCCGTTGCTAGCAATAACATTAACAAAAGCCGCGGTGGCTAAATCGGTAAGGTTCATTCTTTGTAAACAAGAAATCTCGAGTTCGAATCATACCTTGATGATGAGTTGTTCTGGGGCTTCTCTTTGCACTGCGACCTTCTAGATCAGATCTATTGTGCTCCCCCGTTCTAGGAATGGTTCGAATTCGGGTGATGTTTTACCCCTGAATTCCTATGTCCATCCCTCAGGCCCTAAGTGCCTGGAATTGGAGGGGATGTGTACTCCCTTTTGCTCCAGCAGAGACGTTCGACTTTGGTTGAATTTTTTCGGCAAGTTGGGTTCGAACTCGAGTGGCATTTTACCTCGTATTACTAAGCCTCAGCTTATCCGATAAGCCACGCTCGCCTCCGAATCATACCTTGTGCAACTATTTTTTTTTTTTTTTTTTTTTTGTAATTTATTTATTTTTTTGGATTTTTACTTTTTAAGAATTTTTTATTATTAATAAATAAATAAAAAAAAAAGTTTCTTTTAATTAATGGCTTTTAATTTTTAACTTGTTTTCCAATATATTTAAAAAAAGTTATTATACGAGAAATATATTACTATTAATTGAACATATAAATAAATTTAAAATTAACATATTAACATTAATTGTAATAAAAAATACATAAAGGTCAAAAAATATAGGAGCGAAAATAAATCAAAGAAATATATATAGCATAATACTCTTACAATGTTAATATGTTAATTTTAAATTTATTTATATGTTCAATTAATAGTAATCGGAGTGGCCGCTGGCTGGAAGCCCCAAATAAATTAAAAATTAATTAATAGTAATATATTCAGGGCCGGATCTAGGGGGGGGGGGGCAGTGGGTGCACGTGCACCGGGCGGCAGATATCAGGGGGCGGCAAATTTCGCGTCTCTAAAAAAAAGGTAAAATATTTTTTCGGACGGGAAAATTTGGTTCCGCGAAAAAAAAAAAAAAAAAAAAAAAAAAAAAAAAAAAAAAAAAAAAAAATTTCGCAGAAAAATTTTTGAGATCAGGGAAAATTTTAAGGAGGGGGCGGGCAAATTAAATTTTGCCCCCCCCCCCCTAAAAAATCTCCTAGTTCCGGCCCTGAATATATTTCTCGTATAATAACTTTTTTTAAATATATTGGAAAACAAGTTAAAAATTAAAAGCCATTAATTAAAAGAAACTTTTTTTTTTTTTTATTTATTTATTAATAATAAAAAATTCTTAAAAAGTAAAAATCCAAAAAAATAAATAAATTACAAAAAAAAAAAAAAAAAAATAGTTGCACAAGGTATGATTCGAACTCGAGATTTCTTGTTTACAAAGAATGAACCTTACCGATTTAGCCACCGCGGCTTTTGTTAATGTTATTGCTAGCAACGGCATAAGGCATGCTGGCAAAATCTTTAACATTTTTTTTAAGACGAACGGTTGAGTAGTGCGCCTTCTCGCTTTAACAGAATTACTTTTTCATTAAGTACTACACATAAAAAAAATTTCGTTCAAATCGGTGTTATGAAGGTCATGCACTCCCCTTGTGAGTTGATTTCGTTCACAACTGAATTAGTAGCCTACCTACGATTCTTTTTAAAAAATTTAAATTCATTCACACTAAATGAAATGACAAATTCATTTTTAAATACATATAACCTCAAAATAATCATTGCTCTCATTGGATTTTATAAGTGAAAAAGATCGAATCCATGTTCTCTAAAAAAAAATATAAAAAACACCTATTACGAAAATTTGCCAAGAGATGTCAGAATGGTAGCTAATAATATTTAATGGATTAGGTTGATTTTCATTCATCTTTTAAGAATGAATACTTTATAAATGTTGTTATATATTATGCATCTTTTATAAAGGCATAAAAATATATAAATATAGGCAAAATAGGGGATCTGATAATACCGGCTGCTAGACTATCCTGCCATCTTTTGCAAGAATGCTGAACTATTTGACAGTTAATTTTTAAATAAATCATCTAAACTTGCTTTAAATTTTTCTTAATCAATTTGTGATTAAAAATAATAATAAATTCATTTTTAATTAAAAATTTTTTTTTTTAATTATTCTAACAGTTTGTTTTTCTGTATATGTTTGATAACAAAAAAAATTAATTTTCATAATTTTAATAAGTCATTATAACTTTCTGTTACAATAATCTCTCATGAATATAATTCACTTAAGGGGGTTCAGGAGCGACGTCTAAACCTTACTTAAAAAAAAAAAAACTAGACTATTATAAGGAATTTTTCAATACGGTTTTTTTTTTTAATGAATTAAATTCATAAGAGATTATTTGGACATCGAGCTTTTTTTAATGACTTATTAAAAAATTATCGTAATTAATTTTTTTGTTATCAAGCAAATACAAAAAAACAATATGTCCCAATGATCTTTAATTTTTTTTTTAATTTAAAAATGAATTTATTGTTATTATTAATCACATATTAATTAAGAAATTTTTAAAATAAGCTTAGATGATTTATTTAAAATCAACTGTCAAATTAATTCAGCATTTTTGCAATAGATGGCAGGCTAGTCTAACAGACGATTCCCTTTTAGCCTATATTTATATATTTTTATGCTTTTATAAAAGATACATAATATATAATAACATTTATAAAGTATTTATTGTTAAAAGATCAATGAAAATCAACCAAATGCATTAAATATTATTAGCTACCATTCTGACATCTCTTGGCAAATTTTTGAATTTCTTGATTTTTGGGCATACTTTTTATGACACACAACGCCATCTTATCGGGGAAAACATGCGTAACACCTTCGCTCCTGTTCCCCCTTAACAAAAAACTGCATTAAAAATTCCTATAAATAGTTTAGTTTTTTTTAAAGTAAAAAAAATGACAAAACTCAGAAATCTCAAAATTCTATTAATAATATTTTAGAATACATTTTTTTAAGAATGCATAATACTCTTTCTTTACATCATAAATATTTTCTATTTCTCGTGATAACACTCATCTGAGGTTATCAATTTTTGTTATTTAAACCGTTCAATTGCCTCTCATTTGAAAATAACTTTGCCCACCAAACGAAGATAAAAAGTTAATCGAAAAAAAAAATAAATAAATATTGCAACTGATGCGACTAAAATGCTTTTAGGGATCTCGAGAATTAATATAAGAAGTCTCTCTTTGAAATGATGTCTGTCTATGGTAGTGGTGTAACCAGGGAGGAGTTTGGGGCCCGGTTGTTTTTGACAAACGGGCTTAAAGCCCGTCGGTAGGGAACCTCTCAAGATTGCTTTACTGGAAAAAACTATTTCTAGTTGGGTTATTCTGGTCAGGATAATTTGACGAGAAGTTCGCCGGATAGCCCAATTCTCGCCGAAAATGTTCATTATTAAATCATTCATCTTGGTGCAGTGGTTAGCCAAGAGTCGCGGCTTCGAATCTCGTCTCATGCGACAATCTATATATAATAATTGCGGAGTGTCCGTCTGTCACGCTCTGTTTGGCCAACTTTCCGTTGGAATTTTGAAACGAAATTTTGCAATCTTATAGAGGACGTTATGGAGAGTCCAAGAAAAATACTCGGGTCCCGAAATTCCTATAACCTTTTGAGTTATTAATTGCTAAAGTTACTCGTACTATTTCTCAGATAAGAAATATTTATGTATTCTTTGATATTTACAGTATTCTATGAATGTAAACAAATCTTCAAGAAGGCACTGGATTGGAATAGTAATAATTTTCATTTCATAATTAAGAAAAGCCCGTGGGCTTGGGCTAGGGGTTAGCGTGCTAACCTTCTCTACCAAGAGGCGCAGGTTTGGATCCCAGGGAGTCCGATGATTTTATTTAAGCGATTTGGATACCAAATGGCTTCATAAGAGATTATTTGGACATCGAGCTATAATTTTTTTAATGACTTATTAAAAAATTATCGTAATTAATTTTTTTTGTTATCAAGCAAATACAAAAAAACAATCTGTCCCAAATATCTTTAATTTTTTTTTTTTAATTTAAAAATGAATTTATTGTTATTATTAATCACATATTAATTAAGAAATTTTGAAAATAAGCTTAGATGATTTATTTAAAAATCAACTGTCAAATTAGTTCAGCATTCTTGCAATAGATGGCAGGCTAGTCTAACAGCCGATCCCCTAATAGCCTATATCTGACCTATATTTATATATTTTTATGCTTTTATAAAAGATACATAATATATAATAACATTTATAAAGTATTTATTGTTAAAAGATCAACGAAAATCAACCAAATGCATAAAATATTTATTAGCTACCATTCTGACATCTCTTGGCAAATTTTTGAATTACTTGATTTTTTGGACATACTTTTTATGACACACTACGCCATCATATCGGAAAAAAACATGCGTAACACCTTCGCTCCCGTAGCCCCTTAAGTCTTATATGAGTTGCAGGCGTCTCCGAGCCATCTGGCGGGGGTCCAGGGAGGGGGGGGCGAAGACCCTGGCTAGTTTCAATTTAATTGGCTACTAATAAATTGAAATAAATAGAGACGGGGTCTAAATGGCCTCCGTTGACGAAAAAGACCGTAAATAAATTTTTATATCCATTTTAAGGCAATCCTGATCAGAACCATATAAAATAATCCTTATGAGTCATCTGCATTACATCCTAATCAGGTCCTCGCCAGGTTATCCTGACATAGGCCTATATCTTACCAGTTTAGGGGTTCACCTGATAACGTCCTTACTAAAAATTCCAGTCGGGATATACCCCTCTTTAACTTTGTCATTGCTACAAGTAGTGAGTAGGTAATCTATGCTTTATTATTAAAAAAAAAAAGACAAATTCTTATCATAACAAGATCGTATTTACACGAAAATGTCGTTATAGCCACCTTGTAACGGTTTGATAATTGTATTTAAATATTTCAACATAATTCTCCCATTAAAAATAAATAAAACAAATGTTTGTAATTTAAATACATTCGTTATCTGGTGTCAACTTGGCAGTAGTTCCGGCTTGTAAAATAAATCAAAATGTATTTCCGTTAAAACGTGTGTCATTTGACAGAGGAACGTTTCGCATACGATACCGTACACAAAAAAATGAAAAAACATGAGCGACTGTCCTAACCAATAATTAAATGATAATAAAAAAAAAATCTTTATTTATTTTGTGTTGCATTCCAAACAAAAATCTCGCTGATAAACATCTTGATATCTTGCTTGCATAACGAACAATATAATAATTTTTTTTTTTTTAGTAAATAGAAAAAAAAGAACACACCGTGACAGAGATTTTTATTTGAAAATTCGGGCCGGAAATATAAGTTGAAACAAATTACGATAGGCTGGTTGCCATTGAGATTGTTGTAGTTAAGCAACGCTAAGCTGGGATGAACTGGGGATAGATAATCCAACTATTCAATATAAAAATATAATCTGGTTTGATTTCCCGATGCTTCTCAGGATGGGAAGTGAGTGAATCAATGAATTAATAATTTACTAGCCGCGCCGCCCGCCTTCGGCGGGCTTCGCGTCTAGCCAGGGGGGCTACGCCCCCTGGACCCCCCACCAGCTGGCTCGGGCCCGCCTGCGGCGGACCCTCGCCTTTCTTAATGAGAAACTGCGTGGTGCCTAGAGAGGGGGGCTACGCCCCCTGGACCCCCTCCAACTAGCTCGGGCCCGCCTGCGGCGGACCCTCGCTTTTCTTAATTATGAGAAACGGGCTGGCAGTCTAGAGAGGGGGGGCTACGCCCCCCTGGACCCCCCATCAGCTGGCTCGGGCCCGCCTACGGCCGACCCTCGCCTTTTCTTAATTATGAAAAGAAAATTATTATTACTAACAACTAAGTATTCCAGTCCAGTGCTTGCTTGAGGATTTGTTTACCTTCATAGA
The DNA here is from genome assembly GCA_023213315.1 of Euborellia annulipes. Classification (NCBI taxonomy): domain Eukaryota; kingdom Metazoa; phylum Arthropoda; class Insecta; order Dermaptera; family Anisolabididae; genus Euborellia; species Euborellia annulipes. The sequence goes on along the minus strand of JAKCPI010013071.1, from coordinate 11,920 downwards.
ATACACAACTGCAAAGAATACTTAAATATTTCTCTATACATTTCCTATGGGAGAAATCGTAACTTTAGCAATTAATAACTCAAAAAGTTATAGGAATTTCGGGACCCGAGTATTTTTCCGGGACTCTCCATAACGTCCTTTATAAGACTGCAAAATTTCGTTTCAAAATTCCAACGGGAAGTTGGTCAAACAGAGCGTGACAGACGGACGGACAGACGGACAGACGGACAGACGGACGGACAGACGGACACACCGCAATTATTATATATAGATTTTTCGGCTGCAGAGAATTGATTTCTGTATATTTTTAAATTTTACCAATACCGATAATAGGGGACGTTCAACATGCTGGCCTCTCGGTGACACCAACCCGAGTTTCCACCGTTCATCCTTAAGGGGGAGTAGGAGCGAAGCTGTTAGGCATGTTTTTGCCGCTAAGATGGCGTTGTGTCTTAAAAAATAAGCTAAAAAAACACCTATTACGAAAATTTGCCAAGAGATGTCAGAATGGTAGCTAATAATTTAATGCATTTGGTTGATCTTCATTGATCTTTTAAAAATTAATACTTTATAAATCTTATTATATATTATGTATCTTTTATAAAAGCATAAAAATATATAAATACAGGCTAATACTATATCGGCTGATAGACTAGCCTGCCATCTATTGCAAGAATGTCAAACTAATTTGACATTTGATTTTTAAATAAATCATCTAAGTTTATTTTAAATTTTTCTTAATTAATATGTGATTAATAATAATAATAAACTCATTTTTAAATTATTTATTTGCTTGATAACAAAAAAAATTAATTTTCATAATTTTTTAATAAGTTATTAAAAAAATTATAACTTTCTGTAACAATAATCCCTTATGAATTTAATCTATTAAAAAAAAACCGCATTGAAAAAAATTTATTATTATAGTCTAGTTTTTTTTTTAGAGCGGGCGCTGGAGGTAGTTGAGTATGCAAAATTTGAGGACCGAATTCTGACAATGGATTTGGGCTAAGAATAGCTCCCAGAATAAGGATCCGGATCTTGCCGGGCCAATTTTTGGTCCAATTTTTTTTTACCCCCACCCCATAGGAAATCAATGGAATGCATGCTAAGATGATGTGAAGATTTGCAATTATGGTCAAATTCGAGTACTTAAAACCTCAAACAATGAAAAAACTGTCTTGTCAGCAACTGAGGGGATCCTCTAGAGTCCCCTGAGAAGTACTATCTTGCCACCAGTTGTGGTGGTCCCCTCTAACCCCTTCATCTCTTTTCTCTCTCTTTGTTATAAATTTAAATATACGGCTTTAACACCATGCCAAATTGTGGGGACCGGCAATTATATTCATAATCCACTACCTGGTATCCCAATCAATGAAAAATACTATCTTGCCGCCAGCTGCGGTGGTCCTCTCTAACCCCTTTACCTCTTTTTTCTCTCTTTGTTATAAATTTAAATATACGGCTTTAACATCATGCCAAATTGTGGGGACCGGCAATTATGTTCATAATCCACTAGCTGGTATCCCAATCAATGAAAAATACTATCTTGCCGCCAGCTGCGGTGGTCCTCTCTAACCCCTTTACCTCTTTTCTCTCTCTTTGTTATAAATTTAAATATACGGCTTTAACATCATGCCAAATTGTGGGGACCGGCAATTATGTTCATAATCCACTAGCTGGTATCCCAACCAATGAAAAATACTATCTTGCCGCCAACTGCGGTGGTCCCCTTTAACCCCTTCACCTCTTTTCTCTCTCTCTGTTATAAATTTAAATATACGGCTTTAACACCATGCCAAATTGTAGGGACCGGCAATTATGTTCATAATCCACTACCTGGTATCCCAATCAATGAAAAATACTATCTTGCCGCCAACTGCGGTGGTCCCCTTTAACCCCTTCACCTCTTTTCTCTCCCTTTATTATACATTTAGATGTACTGTCTTAAAACCATGCCAAATTGTGGGGACCGGCAATTATGCTCATAATCTACTACCTGGTGTATTTATAATAAAGGGAGATAAAAGAGGTGAAGAGGTTAGAGGGGACCACCACAGTTGGCGGCAAGATAGTATTTTTCATTGATTGGGATACCAGCTAGTGGATTATGAACATAATTGCCGGTCCCCACAATTTGGCATGATGTTAAAGCCGTATATTTAAATTTATAACAAAGAGAGAGAAAAGAGATGAAGGGGTTAGAGGGGACCACCACAACTGGTGGCAAGATAGTACTTCTCAGGGGACTCTAGAGGATCCCCTCAGTTGCTGACAAGACAGTTTTTTCATTGTTTGAGGTTTTAAGTACTCGAATTTGACCATAATTGCAAATCTTCACATCATCTTAGCATGCATTCCATTGATTTCCTATGGGGTGGGGGTAAAAAAAAAATTGGACCAAAAATTGGTCCGGCAAGATCCGGATCCTTATTCTGGGAGCTATTCTTAGCCCAAATCCATTGTCAGAATTCGGTCCTCAAATTTTGCATACTCAACTACCTCCAGCGCCTGGTCTATTTAGTTTAGAAAAATTGTTTTCATTCCAGAAACAAATTACAAAATTCAGGGTCTTTTTAAAAAACATGATATTGTACCAGCATTCTACATCAACTCAACCTTAGGAAATCTAACCAAAAATAATATACTGTATTAATAAACTTAAAGAAAGTGGGATTTATAAAATGAACTGTGAAAATTGCGACCACTTCTCTATAGGAAAAACAACTAGAAATTTAGAAACCAGGGCTAAAGAACACCTCAGTGCTTTTAGATTTAATAAAATAGACACGTCAAATGTTGCCAAACATTTAATATTTATTTATTTATTAGTTCAGAGCATCCAGCACCACAGGCTTTTAATGCCTCATACATCTTTTTCTTTTTAATAACTTAATTATAATATTAATACAAAAAATATAGGGTAAGAGAAAGTAACATTCTTAATTATTTCTTTCTTTCAAAAAAAAAAAAAATTCTTTCAGATCGCAATTCTTTTCTTCTTCTATTCATTTATTCTTTTCTCCTCATCTTCTTTTCTTCTTTACTTCTTTTTTTTTCCTTACTTCATTCCTTCCTCTTCTTATTCATTTCTTCAAATACATTTAATACATTTAATAGAATATGGTCATAATTATAAAATAGAGAACATCGAATTGATACTACATGAGAGCAGACTGCAGGGAGCAAAATTAGATATCTTAGAAGCATTGGAAATTCACAAAGCAGTCAAAAAAGGTCAAAATCTAATGAATGAACAGTTAATATTACATCAAACACCTTTGATTTCATTTTTGAATAGAAATCCCTAAGCGGTTCCTATTGCTTTTGTTTCGTTCGTTCCTAGGTGTTTATTTGACATGTCAACGTCATGGCACCGTCCCGTTTTGTCATATTCTGTAAATAAGAAAAAAAAAACTTCAAAAGAATCACTTTGATAGAAATATAATTATTATTTTTGTAAGTGATATTTACTTTTTTTTACGGGGTAAATCCTTAACGATAGACAACGTAAAATTTTATCGAAAAGTGCCGAGCAAATTTCCCCTTTCAAAATTGCAGTTAAATTAAAAGATTGAATACACAATTTATTTAGAAAATTTAACTAACCTTTTAATTTTCTAAAAATTTAATAAGTCTTCTTCCTTTTAGTTTTTGAGATAATTTCATCTTGCGTTTTTAAAACACGATGGAGACACCGCTGCGATTTTCATAACGAAATTATTATATTCATACTGAAGCCCTTTGAATGTTGAATGTTCTATAACCTAAAAAAAAAATTTCATTTTTATTAATTAGTTTTAATAATTATGAAATTTGATATCAATATCAGTGGCGTACCGAGGGGGGGGCGAGGGGGGCGGTCCGCCCCAGGCCCCGAGCCGGCCCCCATATATTTATAAAAAAAAAAATTTAATGAAAATTTCCCTTTGAGAAGCCCCGGGGCCCTTGGGGCTCAAGTAAGAACAAAATTTAATGAAAATCTCCCTTTGAGAGGCCCCGGGGCTAGGGTTGGTAGATTCGGAGGCTGAATCGATTATCGATTTTCGATTTTTAAAATCGAAACCAAATAATCGATTTTTGCCTTAAAAAAATCGATTTTAATCGATTTTCGATTTTTTTGCAAAAAATCTTTCACTATGCCCATAAGTTGATTTTAACGTTCTGCTTACGATTTCCAAGCGGTTTGTGGAACAAGACAAATAGAACGTTGCATTACTGATGCCCAAATCAATTTATTCAGTCTTTATAACTTCTTTAAAAACCAACACATTGTATATGGTATAACATATTTAGTCTTTATAACTTAAGTTTTAACGTTAACAACAGCCACCAAGATCATCATTGTTAAGCAACGCCAAGTGGTGCTGAAAATCGGGATAGGTGGCCCCCGAAAAACAAGACCATAGAACGCCCGCCGGAAGCCATCGATACATGTATTAAATAAAATAATCAATAAATTTATAAAAGTCAAATGGCCTCTGCAGCCGAAATGACTTTTCAATATAAAAAAAAAAGTTTTAACGTTATAACGTAAATTTTAACAAACCAAGAGAACTAAACATCAGCTTCTATATTTCTCAAAAAATATGGTGGGACTCGTCGCACAGCACAACTTTCTCTTATCTTCAGTAAGCGAAAGTTGTGTTCTGTGCTTGTCAAACCAGATTTTTGTGTGGACATATATTTAGGTTCCGACAGTAAACTTAAGGTACATTTGAATTCAAGATTTTTTTTCTAAAACACCCTTTTTTTCTCATTCACACCACATTCACACAGTCTTCTCGGCAACTTAAACCATTTAAGACTTTTACCGGTACAATATACGATATCCGTTATTGATAATACACACATATTAGGGGTCCAGGCATTCTTATTTAAGCCATTTGGTATCACTACACCAAGCCCCGAGGGGGAAATATTTATATTTTGTTACCATTGCAACAAATTCTCCTATCTTTCCTATGAAATACAAGAGTAAAGTGTACTTCAAAATGAGAATATACATTTTAAAAAGCATCTAAAAAATAATTGATTTTTGAATTTTAATCAAAATCGTTGAGGATATTTTTAAGAAAATCAAAAAAACCTGAAAAACTACCTCAGTAAAGTACTAGTACTTTTTGGCCAATTTTAATTAACCGCTTATTTTCTCGCTCCAGGGGGTGTCTATCTTAAATTCCAACCTCATAGCTCAAATCCTTCAAGCTTAAAATTGAACACAGACGGACAGATCATGTCGCTAAAATCACTTTGTTGGAAAATCGAAAATCGAAAATCGGCCGTCAAAAATCGATTTTTTCGATTTTTTCAAAACACTGAATCGATTTCGATTTTAATCGAAAATCGAAGCTCAAAATCGATTTTCGATTAAAATCGAAATCGATTCGACCAACCCTACCCGGGGCCCTCAGGGCTCAAGTAAAAACAAAATTTAATGAAAATCTCCCTTTGAGAGGCCCCGGGGCCCTCAGGGCTCAAGTAAGAACAAAATTTAATGAAAATCTCCCTTTGAGAGGCCCCGGGGCCCTTGGGCTTCAGTGATATACGGTATTTTAAAAATATTTTTGTGTATATTTGTGTGTATATTTAAAGATGAGCCCCCAAAAAAAAATTCAATATAAGGCCCCCTCTTCTAGAGCCGCCCCAGGCCCCCAACTGCCTCGGTACGCCTCTGATCAATATAAAATATTAAAAAAATTTTATTTAATAACAATTAAAAATGTTTTCTTTTAATTTTACCTCTTTCAAAAAGGAAAATATTTATTTTAAAAGATTTCAGTTTTCCTATTTAATAAATCAAAATCCTAAAACGAATCCAACAAAAGTTGCTTAATTTATTCTGTTAAATTTACTACCAGTTTAAATATCAGATAAACCAAGACACTTTATCAACTTGACACTTACAATTAAATCAAAAGATGCTAATTTACAAGAAAGCCTAAACGTAAATAAAAATTTATGAACCGTGAATCGAAGCCAAACAATAGAGTGTAGGTTATCACTCAGGTGGAAATCCTAAAATACACTCGATGCTGCCCTGGCTTTGATCTATCACAGTTTTAACAATTAATAAATAGACTAGGAGATTGTCTATAAGATATGCAAAATTTTTTTTTTTTTTTTTAAAGCAAGCGAGTTGCATTACCTTGAAGGTTAATAATTATTTCTTTCCCACACCTCAGCTATCAATCAAGCCATTATGTCTATTAGTCACTCAACTCAACATGTTTATATATATATTTATATACTATTCTACATCTTTTGTGTTTGAGTCTCTTTACCTTTAATTGTTTTTTTTTAATTATTCTTTTTGACAAATACAATTATTATATTAAAATTAAATTTAATTAGCTCTTCCCAATGAATGAAAATGTAGGCGTTGATAATTTACATGTTTTATTATGTAAGGAATTCCCTGAGACCCCCCATAGCTACGTCATCAGTCTCGATCGAATATTTATATGCTTCAAAACTAAAGCCTATTCAGGTCTATTCTCTAAAAACAGACGTTAAAATTTAACATCATAAATTGGGTGCTAAAAGTAATAACACCAGCGTAAAAAATGGTATTCTCTAAACCAATTGACGTTAGCATGCTGCTGTTATCTCAAAGTTGTTTTATAACTTTTCATTACATTATCACCATATCATTCATATTTGAGGACATTTATCCTCATTACACTATTTATCCAGTGACGTCATTTCAACTTTTCTTGAGGGGGGGGGGGCAAATTTTTTTGTTGGGGGAGCAACATTATTTTTTCTTAAAATTTATTTACAAATAGGAATTCAAATTTGGCCAAAAGATATTTAATTTAATTAATTGTAATTTTAACGAAACTTTTTAATTAATTGTTTAATTTTGTACAGTTTGTATACTTTTAGGTATATTTTGAAATATTTTATTTAGAATAATATAAAGTTTTATAAAAATCAGCTCGTAGAGTTGCCTGGGGGCTGAGATCCAATATTCCAATCCAGTGCCTGCTTGAGGATTTGTTTACATTAAATAAATATTTTTATTTAATGAAAAATTCCACACGCCCAGGGTTTGAACAGGGACTTTGTAGAAGCAAACACCCTAGCCCACTACACCAGCGAACCCCCCCATGAATAAAATTAAAAAAAAAAAATAAATAAAATTTAATTATATAACATTTTTTATTATTTTTCATTTGAGATAATTAATTGGCTATAATTTTTTATAAAGAGACCAAATCCTTTCCAATGGGTAAAATTCTGAATTTTTGATCCTCCCCCTTCTATATATCCGTTATTTTTTTTATATTGAATATGAACCCATGACCCCTACAAGGTCTGACATCCGAATTCTAGATTATTTGAAACCTGCGGCTGAGAGTGTTTGTGACACTAGTCAAGGTCGTCTTTAATGAATGAGTCATCGTCACTGCCAATTACGGTTTTTAACCTCTCTCGTACTTTAAATTCCAACATTCGCAAAAAAATAATAATAAATAAGGTGAAAAGAGGCGTTTGTTTCCACTAGCTGGTCGTTGAAACAAATTTAATTGAAAACGAATACGGGGTTCGAATCTATGTAGTTTCCCTATGGAGCAAAGTAAGTTGTGTGCTGTGCGACCAATCAAACCAGATTTTCCCCTTTCACCGCCCCCTGTATAACCTGGCGACGCGGTGTGCAGTGATTATATTTATATTCATATAATTACTATTTAAAAATAAATATTATCTATAGGCTATATAATAATTATTATATAATTTAGTTATAATATATCACATATGAACTGAATGGTTAAATTATTTATTTGACCTTTGACTGGATTTATATACAAAATCATATGATTTTTATCTTTTTTGATAAATTCAAAGAGAATAAATTTAATTGTGTCTACGTTAATAATTCACTAAATTTGGTCAAGGTCTTATCAGGATAATAATATTTTTGGAAAAAGTTTTTACTTCCTATACTTGAGCTTCGAGGAGGACCTTCATCTCTGAATGTGAATTTACTGTGGTCATTTATGGTTATCACTTGATTTAAGGGGGTTCGCAGAAGCGACGTCTAAACGGACTTTAAAAAAACTAGACTATTATAAGGAATTTTTCAATGCGGTTTTTTTTAATGAATTAAATTCATAAGAGATTATTGGGAAAGAAAGTTATAATTTTTATAATGACTTATTAAAAAATTATCGTAATTAATTTTTTTGTTATCAAGCAAATACAAAAAAACAATCTGTCCCAATAATCTTTAATTTTTTTTTAAATTTAAAAATGAATTTATTGTTATTATTAATCACATATTAATTAAGAAATTTTTAAAATAAGCTTAGATTATTTATTTAAAATTCATCTGTCAAATTAGTTCAGCGTTCTTGCAATAGATGTCAGGCTAGTCTAACAGACGATATAGTATTAGCCTTTATCTGGTCCATATTATTAAATGATTAAATTTTTAATCAAATTAATCTAATCATATCAGAAATAAAAAAAATCTGATGTGACTGATCGCACCTTCGGTAATCGAAAGTTTTTTCCAGTGCTTCACACCAGATTTTTTTGTGTTCCGCCGATATATTAGAATTCAAGATGTAAAATTTATAAACAGGGGAAAATATTTATTTATATTTTGTTACCATGGCAACCATTTCTCCTATCTTTCCTATGAAGTACAATAGTAAAGTGTGCTTCAAAAGATTTCAAAGGCATAATGAGAAAATACATTTTAAAGAGTATCTAAAAAATAATTGATTTGTGAATTTTAATCAAAACAAAAAAAAAGGGAAGGGGTCCGAAGTGCCGGAGGCTCTGCTATTTGATTAATAATTTCGAAATATTATTTTTCATATCTTAAAAAGAAAAATAACTAAATGTTAACTCTTAGCTTCCTATATATGGAAATGATTAGCCAGCTACGATTTGGCCCCATTTCGTTTCAAGGAAAATCAATTTAAATTATATATGAACTTTAAAACTTTCCCTAATATCCAATTATACAGTTATTAATAATTTAAAAAAAAAAATTAAAACTTATTAATAAATGTAAAATTCATACACGAAAAATTAAAAGAAAAATATATAGAAAGAAACATGGAGTTTAAGATTGTTCGGACATTAAAGCACTTTGTTAGATTAAAAGCTAATTTTTTTATATGTTATTAATCACTATCACATACGTATAAAATAAAAATTTGAAGCAGATCTGACCCAGGGTTATCGTGAAATTAATTTTTAAAAAATTGAAATTTAACATGTAGCCTATGGGGAATATCGACGAAACGCACACATATCGAATTATATAGCCACCTCTGCAATAGATACAAAAACAAAAAACTTACATTTTATCAATTCACTTCCGAGGAATACGTTAAACATAAAATCAAAAGTTTCTGCCGTCCGCTTTTAAAGACATTTTAACAAGAAAGTCAAAAAATTCTCCAAAATGACAGTCGCCAATATTTAAAAATAAGGAAGTCACGAGACTCAGACCAGTCTAGCAACATCGCATAAAATAATACTCATTTCTCGCTGTCAGTTACATTTTTTTTCCATTTGACGATATTTTTTCTCGCAAATCGTCCATTGTGTTTAAACTGATTTGCATTAAACATTGTAATATATTAAATAAAATAAAATTGAAGGCTTTTAAGATTTAAAATAGATAGTTGATGAATGCAATGTTGCCAGTTCTATATTACGTGAAATACTGCTCAAGTCAAAAGTCATTCAATTATTATTTTTGGTAATTAAATTATTAACCTAATACAATTATAAACTCTGATAGGTCACGACTAAATTATAAGGAATTTTGGCATTCAAATTTTTAATTTTATTTAAAAAAAAATTTAGATTCTATTATGACTTACGGGGTACTATCCGAACAACCTTAAGGCTGAGTCTCCCAAAAAAATATGAAAAATTAAATTCATATTTTTCAAATATTTTTAATTCTATTTCGTAGATAAGAATGAGTTCTATCTTTTATTTCAAATAAACTTTCCTCTATTTTAACGTTTTAATAAAATATCTAGGGTTTGAAAGTCTATATTTGTTGTTTTCTCTAAAATTAAAATTCTAATTGACGGATTATGCTAGAAGCATGAAATTTTTTTTAAAAGATTCTTTGAAACAATACCAAGGGCACTCTTTGGTGATATTTTGAAAAAGGCTTTTAGTTTTTAAATAAAATAAGTTTCAAATTTGAAAATGTATGTAAAGGTAAGAGAAAGTAAAAGTGGGTCAATCTTTTAGTTCAATTTTAAAAAAAAACTAAAAGCCTTTTTCAAAATATAACAAAAGAGCGACCTCGGTATTGTTTCAAAGAATCTTTTAAAAAAAATTTCATGCTTCTAGCCTAATCAGTTAATTAGAATTTTAATTTTAGAGTAAAAGTAATATTATTTAATGAAATTTTTTGTCATCTAGTGCTGCACTCTGCGGGTTTTAAATTTAGACAGGCAGGTAGGTTTTAAAATTTTGGATGAACAAAGCGAGGGTCGGTCTTTTGTCTTGCGCTTAGAGAAGACATGAGTTTACTTCAAGTAAAAGAACATTTACATTTGAAGTCTAAAATATGCTTTTCGAGTAGGTCTAAATAAATTTAAACTGATGAAAACAAGATTTTTATTTACAATCAAAATAATATTAATATCGTTAGCACCACCGTTACTTAACATGAATAGGCTCTAATTATTTTTAACAAATTACTAAAATTTTAGGGAATAAGTTTTAATTTTCACTTTATATTAATAATAATAAAATTTGAAACAACACTGTTATAAAATTAAAATTTTTTCTTATCCTCACAGGAATATATAGGGCCTATTATAGACAAGTTTTTCGGGGGAGGGTAATTATTTCTTTGCCTGGTCTGATTGGTTGCACATCACACATCTTTTTCTTACTTTCGGTAATTTAAAGTTGCATTCTCTATTTGACAACATTTTTTGTGTCGAAATACTGTAGATTTGAATACACTCCCCGGCAGACCATTTGGAGAGATCCTTTTTTTGGAATCAAGGACCCTCAAAAAGTGTATTTCTATCATTATCCTCGTCATCGAATTTTTGACACGATCGCAATATTACATCCCAGACAACTTGGAATATTGCGGGGGGAGGGGGGTAATTGCTCCCTTTACTCCCTACCATTGTGTCCGCCCTTGATTATAGAAAGGTATTTATAAAATACATAAATATATTTAATCACTGATGTTTGTTTGCCTGTCTCCTGGATTTCTCCAAAACCAATGCACATGGTTAGGAAACTCAAAATTAGATAAGGTTGGGTCCTGCAAATTGGTCTGTGTGTGTGTGTGTGTGTGTGTGTCTGTGTGTGTGGACAGATTTTTAGCATGAAGGAGTTGAGCTAGCGGATTGAAATTTTATATTTAACTTAGGTACCTTTGAAGAATCTCAAAATAAGCTTTTGAACAAAATCGGCCAAAAAGTACTAGTACTTTACTGATGTACTTTTTCAGTTTTTTTCGATTTTCTCAAAATTCCCTCCAAGGATTTTTTTTTAAAATTCATAAATGAACTATTTTTTAGATGCTCTTTAAAATGTATATTCTCATTTTGCCGTTGAAATCTTCTGAAGACCACTTTACTCTTGTTCTTCATAGGAAAGATAGAAATGGTTGCCATGGTAACGGAATTTAAATCTTTTTCTTTTTATTAGATTAAAAATCAATTATTATTTAAATTCCCATTTTTTTTAAATTTATTTGTGTCTTTAATTGTTTCAAAGAAAACATATATGTCTCTCTCTCACTTGCAAACATTATCGTCTCTCTCTACTCTTTTTAAATTCCCTTTCCACCTTATCTTCGCATAGGAACAATGTTAATTTCCTATAGGGATTTGTATGTTAATTTCGATTCAAAAGGGGGTCCCCTTTAGAACTTTTTAGGCATTTAAAATTTTTTTTTCCAATTCTT
>JAKCPI010013070.1:0-31577 GCA_023213315.1 Euborellia annulipes | reverse complement strand
ACGGGTAGAATTTGCCCGTTTGTTTGGAAACTTGGCCCCTGAATGTAAACCTATCCTACTAGGTCCAGACAGTATTCAAATGAAGATTACAAATTCATTGAAGCTGAAGTATCCAAAGTGCTCACAGAAGGAGTGATAGCTGAAAGTTTTTCTTCCTGGAGGACTCAGGTCCTTGTTGTGAAAAATGAGAATCACAAGAAGAGACTTGTAATTGACTATTCTCAAACGATAAATAAGTATACTTACTCAGATGTCTATCCTTTACCTTATGTAGAAACCCTAGTTAGAAAGAATGCCTCATTCGGCTTCTTCAGCACCATAGACCTAAAGGAAGCATACCACCAAATCCCCATACTAGGCCCTATAAGGCTTGAAGCCTGTGGGAAGCTCTGCGAGTTTACAAGGATTTAATTCGGGGTAACCAACGGCGTAGCTTGTTTTCAGCGAAAGTCATTAAAGATGAGGGGCTAAACTGCGTTTTTCATACTTAGATGACATTACTGTCTATGGAGAAACTCAAGCAGAGCACGATCGCAATTTATCAAAATTTCTTGCTATACTGGAGAAATATGGTTTGATTATAAATAAAAAGAAAAGTATATTTTCTCAAACTTCAATAAATATACTTTGTCATTTAGTGTCTAGCAAAGTAATCAAATCTGATCCTGATCGCCTCAAACTATTCCTAGAGATGCCCCCTCCAACTAATGCGACAGAACTTAAGCGTGTTATGGGCTGTTTTGCCTACTACTCGAAATGGATACCCCGTTTCTGGGATAAAATTCAAAGTTTAATCAATTGTAAAAGCTTCCCCTTAGTTCAAAGTGCTCTTGATTCATTTAAAGGTCTGAAAAGAGAAATTGCTCAAGCCTTAGTAACTACCATATCTAATTACTTGGCTTTGATAGTAGAAACAGACGCTTCAGGCTCCGCGCTTGCTGCTACTTTGAGCCAAGATAATAGGCCAGTAGCCTTTTTCTTACGTTCCCTAAGTCTTACTCATTTATTCCAAACTTTCTGTCTACCCGCATTCATTCACTCTGACCTAGACATGTCTAAAGATTTAACGACTTTCCTGTATTTCCAAGGAATAGCCACTAGTCTTTCCACGACTTACAATCCCGGGGCAATGGCTTAGTTGAAAGATATAATGACATCATTTGGAGAACAATAAACCTCGCCCCTGAGGGATAAGAAACTCGCCGTTTCTAATTGGGATCGGTACTCGGTAAGCTCTTCAAGCTGTCCGTTCGCTTCTTTGTACCGCTACTAACTGTACGCCTCATGACAGGTTTTTCTCCATCCCAGAAAGTCTGCAAATAGTAGTTCAATACCTTCATGGCTTCCAGGACCTGTTCTAATAAAACGAAATGCCCGGTCGAGTAAGTACGACGAAGTATTTATTTTACTAACTGTACAATGTATCAGCTCAACTATTGGACTGAGGATGGTTTTATCTCATTAAAGCCGAAACTGTTTCCTTAACAGTTTAATTTCATGATTACCTGGCTGTACTCTCCTTTCCTATCTATTGTTTAAATACAACAGCCACTTTATTCCTCCAAATCTTATTCATCAAGAACTTCAGTATGCTTCAACAACTTGTACAAAAATACCGTTTTTTTTTTTTTTTTTTTGTTTTTTTTATTTTCTCAAAAATTCGCTGGTGTGGCAAGTACAGCACATAACCTTCGATTACAGAAGGTAAGAGAAAGTTGTGCGCTGTGCGACAGTCACATCAGATTTTTTTATATATACAATAATAAGCTAAGGTAAAATTTTTCGAGTAATTTGTTAAAGTATGATAAAAAGAAAATATTGATTATTAATAGAAATCTCTATATAATAATTTATTTCTCCTTCATATAATAATTTATTTTATTTATCTCTATATAATAATATTAAGCCTTTAAGAAGGAAGGATGGATCACTGAATTATATTAGATTGAAATAATTTTTAGTTTGAATACTGGTAATCTGAGATTGGAGGTGACCCAGCATTCAATCTAATTGATATCTACGTCCAGAAAGAAAAGTCACGAAATTATTTTATCTATTAAATCTTTTGAAAAAATAGAATAACTCGTTGCATGGAATAAATAATCAGCAATTTAATTAAGAATTGCGCAATCCTTGCTTTCTCATGTTCCAAAAGGTCAGTAGAAAGTGAAACAATGAAGGGGCATGTTGTTGGATTCGTTTTTTGGTCCTTGACTTTATTTCCACTCTCAAATGGAAGCCTTCTTTTGGAAGATGACGTGATGCAGGAAAATAAAATCCCATCAATGGAAGTATTATCGAACATCACAAGAGAATACTTTAAGCCTTTTGCTCCAACATTTATTATTCCAAATAAAACGACGACGTTTCCGTTGAAGATATTAATTGAACGATTGAACGACACAATAATCATATCTGAAATTGACAAGTTGGAAATAATAATGGAAGATATAAACGATCGTTATTTTGGATTTAATGTTATACTCTTTTCTCTTGATACAGAATTTGGAAGATATTTCAAAAATGTGGACTCTATCATTCATTTTACGGATTTAAGAAACTCAAATCAAACATTAAATGAAGAAGAGAAAATCAATTTGGTCAAATTATTGAGATATAAGAATGAAAGGCGTACATTTTATGTAGATAAATTTAGGAAAGTGGTACTTTTTCAATTTACTGATCAACAATTTGAAATATGGATAGACAATCCATTCGAGCACATACCAAAGAAAATCACAAATTTAAAAAAAGCTTATTTCAATCAAAAGCCAAATGCTCATCAACAAGATATTTTTGAGAGGGGGAGAGTCAATGAAATTTTAGAAGCACCAAATTATCCTGGAAAAGCATTATTTATTTATGATTATTTGAAAGAAAATTGGAATTCCACCCAAGTAATAAATCCAAATAATCTAAATACAATTTGGTGGCTAAATAATCTATTTATATTATTTAATGAGCCACAAAATTTCATAAAAACAAAAATTGAGGCTTTTGATGTATGGAGAGTATGCTTTATCGTTCACAAGAGCCCAGAATATCCCCTCTGGCAGAGTCTTCATCGGAGTTTCACTTTTCCTGTTTGGATCACATGTTTTCTCAGTCTCATCTTTTGTACATTAGTTTGGCATCTTATCACTCTCTATGGACACCAACAACGGAGATCTATTTATGATACTTTTGCACGAAATCTAAGTCTTTTCATCACAGAACCTGTAGCATGGATTTTTAATATCGAAGATAATCCGTTGAGAATTCTTTCTGCAAGCATTTTAATCACCTCGATTGTTCTGATCTGTGGAATACAATCTGCATTTTTTTCACTCATGGGATCCCCAGGACATTACCCTGACATCAATACGGTCCAAGAAATTCGAACTTTAAATTTGCAAATCATGTGTCAATCTGGTCTAGAGTGTATGACGCTGTTTTTAAAAAAATACAGCAGTCCATATTATAATATGAGATATCAGCTATTAAGTAAAGAGAATAATTTTGATGACCTTTATAAAAATTCAAAATCAACTTTGCTATTTCCCTGTCACATCGCTTCTAAAATGATAAATTCAATACCACTCTACAAAAAAATATTCTCCATCCTTGAAGAGACCGCTGGGATCTTTTTGTTAAAATACGGACGTTCTAATTTCCCGTTTATTGACCAACTTCGACTATTCTTATTGAAGATTTATGAGAATGGAATCGCCCAATGGCTAGACGAAATGTTGGTATATAAAACGATCACTATGTCTATTTTAACAAATCCAACTTCTGAATCTAGTGTCAACAGTGTCTCACTAAAAGATGTTCAAATTGCTTTTATAATTTTGATTATTGGTTATTGTGTTGCAACATTTGTTTTCATATTAGAAATAATATCAAATATTTGCAACACTTGTAGAAAGAACCGTGTTAAGCAAAGATTGCAATTTCTTAATTAATAATAGTTTTGTTCCTTTCATTTGCTATGGTAAAAATCTGGTGTGACGGTCGCACGGATTTTTTTGTGTCGACATATATTTAGTTTCCGACAAGAACGGCACATTTAAATCCAAGATGTCACATCAATTTTTTAAAAATGAGAATACATCGATTATAGTAATAAATTTGCTGATTATTTATTCCATGCAACGGGTTTGTTTATAATTATTATTATTTTTTTTTTTTTTTTTTTTTTTTTTTTATTATACAATAGATAAGGCAAAATTCATTTCGTGTAAATAGATTTAGATTTTAAGAAGAAAGAGTGGTATCACTGAATTATTTTAGATTATGAATAGAAATAATTTTTAGTTTGAATACTGGTACTCTGAGATTGGAGGATACCCAGCATTCAATCTAATTGATATCTACGTCCGGAAAGGAAAGGCATGAAATTTTTTTATCTATTAAATCTTTTTAAAAAAATAGAACTCCTTGCATGGAATAAATAATCAGCAATTTTATTAAAAATTGAGTAATCCATGCATTCTAATGTTAGAAAAGTTCAGTTGCCAGAGAAACAATGACGGGGCATGTTGTTGGCTTCGTTTTTTGGTCCTTGGCTTTATTTCCAATATCAAATGGAAGCCTTCTTTTGAAAGATGTCGGAATGCTGGAAAATAAAATCCCATCAATCGAAGTTTTGTCGAACATCACAAGAGAGTATTTTAAGCCGTTAGCTCCAACATTTATAATTCTAAATAAAACCACATTTCCGTTACAGATATTAATTGAAAAATTAAATGACACAATAATCATATCTGAAAGGCTCAAGTTGGAAATAATTATGGAAGATATAAAGGAACGGTTTTTTGGATATAATGTTATACTCTTTTCTCTAGAATCAGAATTTGGAAGATATTTCGAAAATATGGATTCTATCATTTATTTTATGGATTTAAGAAACTCAAATCAAACTTTAAACGAAGAGGAGAAAATTAATTTGGTCAAATTATTGAGATATATGGATGAAGAGTTCCCAGAATATTATGCTGATCAATTTAGGAAAGTGGTACTTTTTCAATTTACTGATCAACAATTTGAAATATGGATAGACAATCCATTCGAGCACATACCAAAGAAAATCACAAATTTAAAAAAAGCTTATTTCAATCAAAAGCCAAATGCTCATCAACAAAATATTTTGGGGAAAAAGAGTTCTAGTGAAATTTTAGAAGTACCAAATAGTCCTGGAAAAGCGAGTTTTATTTATGAATATTTAAAAGAAAATTGGAATGGTACCCAAGTAAGCGTAATAAATTACAATAATCTAGTTACATATCTAGGTGTGCCATATAATTACGTAATCTATGGAATGGAGGCTTATGATATATGGACAATGTGCTTTATCGTCCACAAGAGCCCCGAATATCCCCTCTGGCAGAGTCTTCATCGGAGTTTCACTTATCCTGTTTGGATCACATGTTTTCTCAGTCTCATCTTGTGTACTTTAGTTTGGCATCTTATCACTCTCTATGGACACCAACAACGGAGATCTATTTATGATAGTTTTGCACGAAATTTGAGTCTTTTGATTACAGAACCTGTGGATTGGTTTGTTTATATAGAAGATAATCCGTTGAGAATTCTTTCTGCAAGCATTTTAATCACATCGATTGTTCTGATCTGTGGAATACAATCTGCATTTTTTTCACTCATGGAGTCACCCGGACGTTATCCTGACATCAAAACGGTCCAAGAAATAGGAACTTTAAAACTGCAAATCATGTGTCAATTTCCTGCAACTTGTAAGAGTTTATTTCAAGAAAAGGATACCAGCCCATATCTTAATTTGAAATTGCAGGTATTAATGGAGAAGAAGAATTCGCCTCAAAAGAAGAATTTTGATGATTTTTATAAAGATCCAAATTCAACTTTGGTATTTCCCTGTGAAATCGCTTCTAAAATGATAAATTCAATACCATTCTACAAAGAAAAATTCTCTATCCTTGAAGAGACAGGTGGAATCTTCATGTTTCAATACGGTTATAATAATTTCCCGTTTATTGATCAACTTCGACTATTCTTTTTGAATATTTATCAGAATGGAATCGCCAAATGGCTAGATGAAATGTTGGTATATAAAACGATCTCTATGTCCATTCGAACAAATCAAACTTCTGAATCTACTGTCAACAGTTTCTCACTAAAAGATGTACAAATTGCTTTTCTAATTTTGATTATTGGCTATTGTGTTGCAACATTTGTTTTCATATTAGAAATAATATCAAATATTTGCAGCACTTGTAGAAAGAACCGTGTTAAGCGAAGATTGCAATTTCTCAAATAATAATTCTAGAACAAAAAGTGCACCTTTTTCTATTTGTTCAATTGAAGTCATGAACTTTCAAAATAGGTTCTTAATAAGCTAACCTTACCTTCAGTTTTAATTTTTATAATGTTGATCCTTAAATAAATAAATTGCCTGAAAATCATTTACCGTATGATGATCAGAAAATTTAAGATGAAGAAAGTGGATTTACTCTTCTGGACTCAATTTCGCTGTATTTAAATTCTTAAATAAAAGGAAAATCAAATTAATCTTTAAATAAAATATTTGTATAAATATCAATTTCCTTTAATTTGAGAATTAGATAACATATCTTTAAAAACTCCATTTTCTCATCGTGTTATTTCCAATATTTCTGGAGATACATTACTGAAATTGTTTTTTAAAAAAATGAATGTAAAATAAGTTTCCTTCTCTAAAAACACATTAATTTTTATTTTGACTGTATATCTATAGTATTACCATCAGCTATTACATGTGAAAAAATATTTTTCTTTTCAGAAAAAACTTTTAGTTCTCTGGAAATGAGAAAAATAAATAAATACATTTTATAAATTTATAATCTTTTTTACTGTATTTGTCTACTTACCTTTCAAAAGGATATGTTTTCCTTGATCTACCTGTTTTTTTTTGTTATTATCAGCACTATTTTTAAAGGATCGATCGAGGCCTTTTAATTTATTCAGAGGTTGTGTTGAGTTATAGCTATGAGTATTCGTACTGATTTACATTTTTAGTTATTAAATCCCAAAATTTTGTTAAATTCGATGCTTTTTTTTACCTACTAATGGTCTTATGTTTATTATATTCATTTATCAAAATTAAAATGGCTTCGTCAGGCCAATGTGTTTTTACATCTAAATATAATTGAAAGAATTAAATATTGTAGATTAAACACAAATTTCTCTTACCTTCGGTAATCGAAAGTTGTGTTCTGTGCTTGTCACACCAGATTTTTCGTGTCGACATATATTTAGTTCCCAACAGTAAGGTACATTTTTTTTTTTTTTTTTTTTTTTAAACATTCACACTTTTTTCTCATTCACACTCACATTCACACCGTCTTTTCGGCAACTTAGGCCATATAAGACTTTTACGATAACCGTTATTTATTAATTTATCTATTATTGGGATCCAGGCATTCTTATTTAAGCCATCTGGTATCCAAATGGCTTAAATAAAATCATCGGACTGCCTGGGGTCCGAACCCGCGACGTTTGGTATATGAGGTTAGCACGCTAACCTCTACACCATGCCCCGGAGGGCGTAAGGTACATTCGTTTTCAAGATGTAAAATTTATATGTGAAAATATTTATATTTTGTTACCATGGCAACTATTTCTCCTATCCTTCCTATGAAGTGCAAGAGTAAAGTGGTCTTCAGAAGATTTCAATGGCAAAATGAGAATAAACATTTTAAAGAGCATCTAAAAAATAATTGATTTTTGAATTTAAAAAAAAAATCGTTGGAGCGAATTTTGAGAAAATCAAAAAAAAAAGTGAAAAAGTACATCAGTAAAGTACTAGTACTTTTTGGCCGATTTAAAGCTTATTTTCACGCCCTAGGGGACTGACTAACTTAAATATAAAATTTCAGCATCCTAGCTCAATTCCTTCATGCTTAAAATTGAACCCAGACAGACAGACACACACACACACACACACACGGACATAAATGACCATGTAGCGAAAACCAATTTTTTGGACTCGAATTTTTGGCATGAATCCAATACTTTCTCACTCTATATATTACCATATATAGAGGTAAGAGAAAGTAAAAATAAATTCACTTTTTAATAAACATTTAAATATTCGTCTAACAAGTAAGAGTAACTTTCTTGCACTCCGGGCAGCTACCGTTTACTGGGACTTGTTATATACATTGGAGAAGAAATTGTTTCTGGTCTTTATCCACAGTTAATATCCCATTAAAATCTTCCGATTTTTTGCCATTTTTTCCCCTCTGTATTATTAACAACAATGCGATTCTGGAGTGTCTCTTGTGCAGATCCCAAAGATCTGGACCTAGCTTGAGAAAGCGATTTCGACATCCAATTTTCTTAATAAATTATTTTTCTGTGGAACAAAGTCTTTTATTGTTTTTATAATCTTGTTAAAAATTTGATAAATGACAAAAAATCAAAGCCGATGCCCTAATTAAAGAATTCTTAATATATAAAATAGATATCAAAAATAAAATACAAATTGGAGTAGAGTCGCGGAATAAAACCAGCGTTTAGTTGAACACCTTTACACTTTGATCAAGGCAGACGTTTCGGCAACCAAAACAGCTGCCATCTTCAGTGCCAATAAATGTTGCCAGAAATAGCTTGAAAAATTTCCTCTTGTAAGACGGGCTTTAAGTTAGTTGTTTACTGACGCCGACATCGGGAGCCACAAGCGCGACACTCTCGCGGCAGCAGTGACGCTATTGACGCCGCGGCACTGTCGCGTTGCACGGAATTCCACCTTTAATGTAGAGAAGAAATCTCCCTGGCTATAAAAAGTACAATTTTGTTTTAGAATATAAGAAATTTACAAATTTTGTATACATACACAAAATGGAGACATCTAGGCGCCTGTGTGCTACGTTGCATTCGTTATACCGCTGTGTTGTCGGCGCGCCCCTGAATTTCCCGGGGTAGGGGGAGGGTTCCTCCCTCAACTTAAATGACGTCACTTTTTTTTTCATTTGGAGAAAAACACTTTTCATTTGATAAGAGATAAATAAATTTTTCCCTTTCTTCCATTCCTCCAGACTTTTTTTTTTAAACCATTCTAATGAATGACCTTTAACTTTAATCGTAAATTAAATTTAATAATAATTTGGCTGGCATCCTTCTGCCACATTTCTTTTTAATATTTAATAATAAATTCAACATGAAATCAATAAGGCAAAAGTTATAAATTTTAACATTCTAATTCAATAATCTTTTATGAACGATTTCTTTTTTTTTTTTTTAACTTTTGAAAAAGGCGTAAAAAATATTTTTTTTTTCTATTCCTCCTTCTCTCTTTCTTTCTTCATTTAAATCCGTTTCCCTTTTTCTTTTTTTTTTTTTTTTTTCAATTTCAATTGATGTATTTTCAAAAGCAAAGCGAGGAAATTTTTATGAGGGTGATTAGCGTAAAGTAGAGGGAGTTTTTTTTTTCTGCTTCCCTTTCTTTGCCCTTAATTGATTTATATGCTTTCCATATCTAGAAACGAGTCTCTTAAAAAAAAGGAGCAAGAGAAGGAAAAACTTGGGATTGTGATGGCGGAGGGGGAAGTAAAAATAAGATGTAAAAAAAAAATATTTTTTTTTCTATTTTACTGAAAAATATACATTTTCTAAAATATATATAATACTGTTTAATTATTGCCACATTACAAGACAGTGCGGGTCTTAGATGTTAAAAAGCCGGTTGGTTCAGTTCTAGTCAACTATCCGGCAGATAATAAATCATTGATATAGTAAACAAGAACAGGCTTAACCTTTAAGTTAAAAAAATAAGTTTTTTTACATATAATTAGCTATCTGAGGTATAAGACAAGTTTTGTGGGTGAAGTTGGCAACTTAAGGGGCATCAGGAAGCAAAGGTGTTCGCATGTTTTTGCCAAGAGATGGCGTTAAGGGTCTTAAAGAGTGAACCAAAAATATAACTATATAAAATATAACTAATATAAAATATAATACGAAAATTTGTCAAGAGATGGCAAGATGGTAGGGCTATATTTAATTTCATGCATTTGGTCGATTTTTGTTGATCTTTTAATAATGAATATTTTTTTTTTTTTTTTATAATACCGTTATATTAATAATATATATATTTGGGGTACAGATATTTTTTATTTAAGTCATTTGGTATCCAAATGCCTTAAATAAAATCATCGGACTGCCTGGGGTCCGAACCCCCGACGTTCGGAATAGAAGGTAGAAGGCACGCTACCAACTACTCCAAGCCCCGTGGGCAATAATGAATAGTTTATATTATTAAATATTATTTATAACAGCATAAAAATATATAAATATTGGCTAATGGGTGATCTGATAATGCTGGCTGTTAAACTAGCCTGCCATCTTTTGCAAGAATGCTCAACTATTTGGCCGTTAATTTTTAATTTTTATTTTTTACTTTGTCACCAATTTATTTTATTATTATAGGTTGGATATTAATGATTTTTACATTTTTTCATTTAAAAAAAAATTAACTATAAGTAAATTTTTTTTTTTTTTACTTTTTCTATAATTATAAAAAAATAATTTTCATTATTTTTTAACTAATGATAATTAAAAAGAAAAAGCTTTCTATTAAGTAAAATGCTCACAAATTTAATTCATTTAAAAAAACACTGCATTAAAAAATATTTAAAAATGCCTCAGTATTTTCGGAACAAAGATTCAATGTGGCCTCCTGAAGCCACTTAATAAAGGTAACAATTATTAAAAATTTAAGCTAATTAAATTTTTAAAAATAAATAAACAAGACTTGTGTTTCTAATTTCACTCCTTATACCGAGCTAGTTGACTATGATCTGGATTCTTATTTAATATTATGATGAAAAGACTCAAAAGTCATAGTCATCAAGCTTATCCGAGGGATTACTAGTTAATTAAAAGTGAAGCAACCGGCCCTTATTAGCCAATCAATACCCAATAGTGGATAACAACATCTGGTCTACCAAAAAGAGCTTATTATCTAGAACAAAATACCGTTTATAGTAGTAGTTTGATTTCTGTTTTTTTTTTTTTTTTTTTTTTTTTTTAATAGCTATTAGCAATAGAAAAGAAAAAAAAACACTACTAATTCAATATAAAATACTAAAGCAAAATCTGTAGTTGACTTAGAAGTGAATAAAATGGTGGTGTGATCAATCAATCTCCCGAAATTACATATATCCATCCATCTAAAGGCCGCTTCACACGGAGGGTTTTCTTGTTTTATCGCATGCGATATGACGTCATTTATGACCCTAGTGTCTGATTGCATGAGTTTTTGGCTGGTTCCTGCCTGTTCTATTTATTGCATGCCTTTTTTCCAAACCCATGCATCGACCAATCACAGAGTCAGATTTTTCATGTCATCCAACATGGCTAACTTTAACCAAAAAGTGAGGTTATCTGATTTTGACAACTAACGTTTTATTGAAATATTTTATAAAAAAAAAAAGGCGACCACCAGAGGGCAACATTCGGCCATTTCCGGCAACCTTAGAATTCCAAACTCATCATGTTTGAATAAGCCCCTCCGTAAGACGTGTGAATATATTAATATGTATTATTATAATTTTTGACAGCCTAAGTTTTATTCCCTGGCTGCATGTCTCGTGTGAGTGCATCACACTACTGGCTCTGCTTGCAGTGACGTCATATCACATGCAATGTAACCTGAAAACCCTACGTGTGAAACGGCCTTAAGAAACAGCACCGAGTAGATTCGTTCAAAATTTGCGAAGTCGTAATACCTATGTCAGATAAGACATGTTGTGTTATGAGAAACAAATGAATTTTATAGGTAGGCATAAATATAATTAAAAATACATTTTGATATGTAGTATTGTATGTGTGTTCTAATTTTTACATCAATGTTTTCAGAGAGATTTTAAAATGATGAATGTTAGCTTTTATGTTAAAATTTATTCCAGGACTGATAATGGTCACTCTTGTTTGACCGAAACTGTACATTTCATAATTCTGAAAAATAATATTAAAAAATATTTAGAGGGATCCCTGCAATTGAGATCATCTCGAATTAAATCTATATTGTATAAACACTTATTGTTTCGCGCCAGAATTGAGAAGTACGGCGACTCCTCGCCAGAGTGTAGGTCCGTATGGACGGAAATATAAACCGGAAGGAAGTGAAAACAAATTAACGCTCTTCATGCTAAATGCTTCCTTCCTTCCTGTTCATGTTCAATTTGCTTTGTGCCTTAGCCTAGATAATGCCTATGTGCTAAATCTAACCTCACAATCTGCGTTGTAGCCCGAAGCGTGCTCTCCAGATCCACTTCACTTTACTTAATCATTATTTATAATTTAAAAATGTTTTTATACATAAATATATTTACTCTGGGCAACTCGTTCCTATGTATATTTAACCAGTATAAGAAGCAGCGTTTTTTTTTATTTTTTTTTGTTATTAAATTTGTGTGTGTGAACCAGCAAACACGTATGTTGATGAGCGTCTTATACAGTCCAAACCTAGATCCCTCGACAATCTCATTCAACATTTTGTTGTTTACCAGTAATCGTGTTGTGGAACGAAATTGTGGAATGAGTCAGTGAGTTGAACGATTTAATTTTTGACTTTTTTGAAATACTCACTAGTGGCGCGTGTATCGTTGTGAACATAGCAACGAGTCCGTTGTACCGTCCGTACCTTCAAGTCAGTGCCGCGAACGGTCAAAATTCAAGTAATTGAACCAACCATCAAATCGATTGCGCCAATTTTAAAAAATTAATAATCTTAGTGATATTTTTAGTGACTTTTTTTTTTTTTTTTTTTTTTTTAAACATTCACACTTTTTTTCTCATTTACACTCACACTCACACACACATTCACACTGTCTTTTCGGCAGCTCAGGCCATATAAGACAATTACGATAACCGTTATTTATGAATTTATATATATTAGGGTCCAGGCATTTTTATTTAAACTTTTTAGTGACTTGATAATCATTTAACTTTTAAAATATATTCATAATGACTTCTAGTGAATTCAAATATGATACGATGCTCGACATCAAGAGAGGTCTACGAGCTGTAGCCAATGAACTAACTCGGTTGGAAAAATATCCACTTGAGGAAGTCCGTCAAAGGGAACTAGTGAATCGAGCTGCGGCAGAACAACGAAAACTTTTAAATTTGATTTCAATGTCGTTGATTCGAGTGCTTGAGCCCCTAGATCCTCAAGAGGAACCCGAAGAAAGCATTTGGATTTCTGATCTCCTCAATCGAATTGATGAAATCGAATGAAATTAATTGACAAAAGACCTCGTCCATCATCACCGGTAAGGCCAACCTTGTGTGAGCATTCAATTCAAAATACAATTCGCTTGCCAAAACAAGATGCGAACACTTATAAATATATTTTGAGCCGTTGCAAAACTACTCTCCCTAGGATAGGTGCAAGAAAAATAATTTTTTTTATAATTTAAATTTAAAAAAAAAATAAGAAAGGCTCTCTGAAAGAAAAAAATGATGTGTTTTGATGAATGACCACTAGGTGGCATTACCATACAGTAATTAGCAAAGAGGAAACGTACTTCAAATATGTTTAATTAATTAGGAAAATAATTTTAAAATGAAATAAATTAAAAATCTGATCTTTAAAAATGTAAGTTTGATATTAAATATTAATAAAATGCAAAAGAAATTGATCTCATAATTTTAAAGTTGTGAAAATGTAATTTTTTATAGAGTATAGTTTTTGTTAAATGCATAATATTTTCAACCGCAACGTCGCAAAAGGAGAACAGTGAAACGGGCAGACCAGCGCAAATGGAGGTCCCACCGAGATCAAACTGATTATAATTCGAACACCGAAATTAAATTTAAAAATTGTATACCAATTTTAAGTTGAGTTGTCAGTAATAAAACCAACACCATGACCAGTAAACAAGAAAAAGAAGAACTTGCCAAGTTAGAGACAATCGTTAGAGGATAGACAGGAAGCGTCCGATGAAATAATATCCATAAATGTGACTGAGGATTTATCCCCTTCGCGAGAATCGGTATTAATGTCCTCGAACACAGAGTCTATTTTTAAAAGTTTCTCTCATCAATATCAACAACAATAAAAAATAGAACGAGTTCAAGAGAACAAGATAAGAAGGAAATTAAGGATTATGTCGCAGAGGTTGCAGATAAAGCCGAACAAACAAAGAAGGAAATTAAGGGTTATGTCGCAAAGGTTTCAAATAAAGCCGAACAAACAAACGATTTATTGAAACAATAAGTTCAATGAATGTACAAAACAAAGTAAATGAAGAATTTCGGACAGAAACTAAAACCAACATAAATAATGTCGAGATATAATCTCTTGGTCAACCCTTTCCTCTCAAGTAATTAATTAGTTATCATTTATTTTAATAATTAATTCAATTAATTAAATATTTCTCTCTTTAGTAAAATTTTTCTCTTGAATTTAATTTTTATTTGCAAGTCATTTTTTTCTCTCACTTTAAGAAATTCTATTATAATTTATTCTCTTTCTCTTTGAATTTTAGTCAATCAATGCCGACTAATATTTAAATAAATATTATTTTCTTTTTCTTTACTTTAAATTTAATCAAAGATGCCGGTTGTATTTGCGGCTTCTTTGGAGGATTAAGGAATTTTGTTGCCAGTCGGCAATTCTTTTGTATAAATACATATTAATATTTTTGTAAACTATTTTTTTTTTGTGTCGTGTCTGTGTAAGCTAGTGTCAATGTATGTGTGTACGGCCGTCTCCATGGTAACGCCTACTGCAAGAGCGTTCAGCCAATCAGAACCCGGAACCATCATGACGTCATAGCTCCCCTCAAACTCGACGGCTGGGGAAAACCAAGCCTGCGGAAGGAAACACATAGCCGGCATACAAGCCGCTCTCTCTCTCTCTCTCTCTCTCTCTCTTAGTAAAAGAGATTCCAGTAATTCTACACCAAACCGGTGTTAATATATCATATATTTAATTAATATAACAGTGTTCCCCGGGCTCTATTACGCCAGTAATTACAGCCTTCTGGTGTCATTGCCTAGAGAGGGCCTTGTGTGTGGCCAAACCACTTGTTGATGCAATCAAACACCCGTGGAGTTCCTGCAGCTGTATATTTCGCCTCGGATGCCTTAACTGGGCTAGTAGCCCCAAACGTCGTCCACAATCGTCAACGGCAATTCCTGAGACCGAAACGTCGATGTCCGTGCAGTGTACACCTGTGTGGTATTGTACCCTATTATTTTTTTTATTGATCGATCAAGTCAGTTAAACAATTTCAAACTTTTCCAAAAACATTTTTGGGAATATTTCCCAATAAATAACTATCATTATATAGTACATATATAATATGCAGCTGCTTAATCTAATCTAAATGAAACCAACATACATTTATTTTTTGTCTAATTAAATTTAATATAATTCTTTTAAAATTACTAGTAGAAGAAAATATATTTCTTCTTATGAGATCTCAATCATTATTAATCTTTAATATCGAACCATCATTTCTAGTTCTGTTCTAATTATTCAGAATTTTGCTTTTTATTCACAAAGGAAATTTCCAAGATATTTTAAATTCAATTTAATTGAATTATTCAATGTGCAAATAAAATTTTGTAAAAAGGAAAAGAAAATTATTCTTATTTATATTGTTTTTTTTTTTTTTTAATTTTCAACATTAAAGTAAATCTTAAATTTCTTCAATTTTTATTTCTCTAAAAAAATATTTTTTCTGATAATTTAATTTTCTAAGTCAACTTAAAGTTGTTTGATTTCTTTATTATTCTGCTGATATGCGGAAGTTCGGATTCCTTTCTTCTAAGGGTTTCCAACCTATTGAAAGCAAATAAAAAATAATTAAACTGTTCAGCATTGCATTAAAATTTTTTTTATTTTTTTATTTTCATGAATAAATTTTTATAAAGTATATACTGCAGCTCTTGCCTTGTTATTTCTTGTAGATCAACCCAGAATTTCTTTTTATTACCAGGAAAACTTTCAGACGAAGCTATTCTCCTTGAGTTACCCATTATTACTTTTAATTGTGGAGTCGGTCCACCTTTCAGCCAAGGCTCGGTTCACTTTCTTTCCTGTGGAAAGGCACTGAATCGCGTCTTGTAAGCGAAGCAACCCAAAAGGTTCCACCTCCTGTGGAACACCACTACCCTTTCGGCCTTCTCGTTCTAACGAGTACTAAATTTCTTTCTCTTTTATATTCTCTGCCTTTTGAAGCACAGTTTATTAGAAATTTTAAAGGACAATTTTCCAGAATTCCCTATTCAACGAAGTCTTTTTGGCCTTGGTCCCCAACCCCCAGGACAAGGAACCAAAAAACCGACGCTAATAAAATAACCAAGAATGTAACGGATATTCGTGTAACCCAACAGGGAATGGAGGGGGAGCGGAGCCTGTTAAAGAACCAAATACAAGAAAGTCGGACAATTTTAGATCAAACCGTAATGAAGATGAGGGAAATGGAAGAAACACAGAAACAAATAACGGACAAACGAATTGGAATGTCAGAAGACCTTAAAGAGCAAATTCGAGTTTGTGTGGCTCAGGAAGCTGCATTTCGGTCCATCACTCAACCATCAACATCTACTACTTACCCTATAAATATTGAGACAATAGACTCCAATCCAAAATTAACGAGATTTCGTGTCAATTATCAGGAGTATTCCAAAATATAGAGGTAAGGATGACTACCTAACTCATCCGATGGAGCTAATGCATCTATTCCAAGCTGCATGTAGAAGTTATCGTCTTCCTGAAGAAGAAAAAATTAAGCAATTCCGAACATGTTTAACTAGGGATGCTGAAGATTTGTATCTAACATTATGATTTGAAATAAGATCTCTAAAAGAACTTCAAGAGAAATTCTTGAAACATTTTTGGAATAGCCAAGTGCAAGATGAGTTTGTGGGTAGGATGGCATCGGAGCATTTCCAAGCCAGATCCGGGGGAACCCGAATGCAATACTTTCATAGATGGTTACGATGGAGAAAGCACATCACCATCTATGAAATGTCGCTGGAAACTGCAATCGGATACCTAAAAAAGCATTTTCCTCAACACCGTGGTTATTTATGCGCGGCATCAAATACCGTGGAGGCTGTGGAAGAAGTGTTACGGTATGCCGATGAGGTAAGTCCAGTGGAGAGTCCGATTCAATTTGCCCACAGACGAACTAAACACAAGAAGTCCGGTCCAACCTAGAGTAAATTATAATAATGATTATCGGACAAGGAATTGGAATGGAAATTCTTCCAGAGGAAACCCAGTGACAACAACTCAAAATTTCAATTCCTCCACACCAGTTCAAATTCTACGTAGGCTTAATCCGACAGAAATACAACAACCTCCTCAAAATCAAAAAACAAATCACGTTACATTCCAAACACCACCCCAAGTAATTCCGTTACAGTATAGTATGGGAAACGCCGGTACAAGTGCTCAGTCGACCACTAGCATGGGAAACGACAGCCATCATTGCTAGCTGGTTTGATTGACAATGATGACTGCCGTTTCAAACCGACAGAGAAAGTGTTATTACCACCAACACCAACTCCAACTGTACAAAACAACATTACTAAAGAGGTGGATAAGGAAAAAAGAGAACTAGGAAAATGTGAAATTGTGGAAATTGAAGACCTAGGTGACGAGGAAGAAGTTTCGGTCCACACTTATCAGGTGACTGAACCAGATGAGCTGGAAGAAACTTGTTTCCTCGCCCTAGAAAATCCAACAACAACGTATTTCCAACAATCAACTTACCGAAAGAGTCCAAAAGAAGAGTCAGTAGTTGAGATAGAAGAAATTGTGGAAGTGGAAGTTAACTCTCCATTACCACCAACAGAACCACCACCACCACCACCAACTTTGAATTATAATTCAAGTGATGAAATTTCAAAAAGAACACCATCAAAATCAAGAACTACTCGACTAACAAAACTTTTAACAAATCCACAACGTAAAACCGAATTAAACAACTCCCACCGATCAAGACACAAACCATACCAAAATCGACCAACTCACCGAATTTGTCCACGCCTCAAACCAATCAACCGGACGTGGATAAAAGAAGTATCAGATAAGAACAAAGGAAAACCACCGGATGGTAGTTGTGAGGAGATGTAATAGTTGAGGGTAGTCGATGACTAAAGCGGAGGCTGCGCCGCCACTTTACCTTCCTGTAAGCAAAAGCCCAAACAACTGGCCACAACCAACAACGAGAATTGACTCCAGTCGGGAGACTGTCGAGTATCATCCTCAAATCAACTTCTTGACATCACAATGATCCAATGAAGCCTAAATTCATCAATATTCCTCAGGTTTCCAAAATTACCTATTTGTGACAAGGTACCGCAAGGTCCAAAATTTAAATTTAACTTCATAAATCAACTAAATAATTGGGGGGGGGAGACCGTAAAGTCTATAAACTAAGGACTTAAAACATAATTTTTATTTTTTTTAAATAAATAGCATTAAATTTATTGATTTGGAGATAATTCGAAAAAGAAGTCTCCACAAACAATCCACAAAAGATTTCTTCAAGTCGAAGAACGACTTTCACAAATCCTTGGGGGGGGGGGGGGGTAATGAGCCGTTGCAAAACTACTCTCCCTAGGATAGGTGCAAGAAAAATAATTTTTTTTATAATTTAAATTCAAAAAAAAATAAGAAAGGCTCTCTGAAAGAAAAAAATGATGTTTTGATGAATGACCACTAGGTGGCATTACCATACAGTAATTAGCAAAGAGGAAACGTACTTCAAATATGTTTAATTAATTAGGAAAATAATTAACTTCTCCCCACTCTAACCTTCCATATATAATAAAAACACCAACACTTCCTATAACCTCGAAAATATCATTTACAACACTAACATTGACCCTTCTTATTCAACTTCCCGAAAATTCTAAATTTTACACCAACTATTTTATTAACTTCAAATTATTACAAACTGATTAAGTAAAATTTGACCCTAATTGAATAGACCAACTAATTACTTTATTTGAAACCCTTCTGAATTAATTAATTTCAAAAACTTCCCGATGTAGAGGTAAATTAATACTTAGATATTTTGATGACCACTATATTTTTTGATCAAAATAACCAAACTAATGTGTACTTTATTTGAAACCCTTCCAAATTAATAATTTCAAAGACTTCCCGATGGCTAGATAAATAATACTTAGCATTTTGATACCACTATAGTTTTGATCAAAATAGACAAACTAATACTTTATTTACCTCACGCAAATAACCCTTAACTATATTTTGAATTTTGATATTAGATCATTTTTAGAAATAATATTTTCATTACCAAATCAATAACCAACTAATGTGGTTTTATCATATTGATGATTTTTGATAACTAAAACTAAAACTTAAAATAAAATAAAAAAAAATTTTAAAAACTTTTATTTAAACTAAAAAGAAATATTATTTTGAATTTTTTATTTATTAATACGCACCTGCCCCACCTTTTTTTCAATATAAATTTTCACAATTTTTTTCTTTAAATTTTTTTTTTTAAAATGAAATAAATTAAAAATCTGATCTTTAAAAATGTAAGTTTGATATTAAAAATTAATAAAATGCAAAAGAAATTGATCTCATAATTTTAAAGTTGTGAAAATGTAATTTTTTTTATAAAGAGTATAGTTTTTGTTAAATGCATAATATTTTCAACCGCAACGTCGCAAAAGAAAAACAGTGAAACGGGCAGACCAGCGCAATTTATATCAACCTGTATGTGGATTGTTAAATTGGTGACCCTTAAATTGTTCTATCAAATTAAAATATATGCCAATAATAATGAAGTGGAGATATCAGCCAAATTGGAATAATCCAGGTTCAATAAAATTCCCAGAATAAGACGTTTCGGCCTGAATTTATTTGGCCATCTTCAGTTATTGGGAATTATACACATAGTGCAAGTGCACATGTGATCAAACCGGGATTTGTCAATAATAAAATTTTTTTCGCTTCATACAAAATTATATGGCTTCTGTGCCCAAGCTCAGAGATAAATCTTTTTTTATCAGAGGCAAGAGGCGAGCGTGGCTTATCGGATAAGCTGAGGCTTAGTAATACGAGGTAAAATGTCACTCGAGTTCGAACCCAACTTGCGGAAAAAATTCAACCAAAGTCGAACGTCTCTGCTGGAGCAAAAGGGAGTACACATTCCCTCCAATTCCAGGCACTTAGGGCCTGAGGGATGGACATAGGAATTCAGGGGTAAAACATCACCCGAATTCGAACCATTCCTAGAACGGGGGAGCACAATAGATCTGATCTAGAAGGTCGCAGTGCAAAGAGAAGCCCCAGAACAACTAATCAATCAATCAATCAAATCAGAGGCAAACAAGAAACGAGATTCAACTTTCTATGAAGCAGTGCTTAAGAGAAAAACTACAGAAAACCAGATAGTTTCTGAAGTAACAGACGAATGCTGCGTGGACGAACCACAAGAAATTGCACAGCTCGACTGGAATCAACCGTTAACATATTCAGCAGGGCAGTGTGTTACTTTGTCACCAGCTACGCTTGATGATTCGGAGGGTTCTCTGTCTATTACAACAAGTCCATTTGACATCGCTCCCATATCAAAAATCAAAAAGAGGAACTCAAATAGAGGCCGAAAGGCCTGCAGTTCCACAATAATTACATCTTCGCCTTATAAGGCTCATTTAATTGAATCAAAGGAAGCTAAAGAGGCCAAGTAAGCTGAACAGAAAGCACGAAGTAATGCTCGAGGATGCAAAAACACTTGAGGTCGTGGGGGTAGCTCAACAAGACCTTCAAAAAAAGGAAAAGACCTTGTTAAAAAACGTCTCAAACTCGATAAAAACTGTGAGCAAAAATCAAGCAGTGAAGAAGACAGCATCTCATCTGGGTCATCTGTAATGAAGCCTTTGCCAGGAGTAACTCCATCAAAAAATGATGATGCTTTGTGTATGTTCTAGGCTTGGTGTACCATACAATTGTTTATTTTGTAAGCAAAATCACCACATTGGTAGGTGTAACTAATTTTTGACTCTTAATCAAACTGAAAAGCTTAATTTTATTAAACAAGCCAATGCCTGCAATAATTGTCTTGCTACTGGGCACGAAACATCAACATGTCCTAGCACCAGCTGTCGTTTTTGTCATCAATGCCATCATTCATCGATCTGTGCCAAAAACTCCAATCAATCAGACAATAAAATCTCAGTAATAGGTTCCCTCTCTGTGAACACGGATTCTAACTTTTCTTTCATGCCAACAACTATTATCCAAGTTCGTACGGCTACTGGAGACTGGCTTCCAGCTCGCTGTTTACTTGACAGTGGCTCACAAGGCAATTTTATTACCACAACGTTTGCATCTCGTCTGGCACTTCCTGTACGTTCTTGCACCACTGAGATCTCTGGTATTGCTGCTAAAACTTTTTACTCTACAGGTTTTACGGATATAACTTTTTGTTCACGTTTAGACCCAGGTAAACGAAAGACTAATCGAACCATCTAGTAGCTGGTTCCCTCCGAAGTTTCCCTCAGGATAGCTGGCATTCGTATCAATAAAATACGAGTCTCATGCGGTAAAGCGAATGATTAGAGGCCTTGGGGCCGAAACGACCTCAACCTATTCTCAAACTTTAAATGGCTGGCTGATCCCACTGCACATACGTCCGATTCTATTGACTTAATTTTAGGAATTGAAATTTTGGCAATAATCTTACTACCTAGAATTCTAAATAATTTAGGAGCTTTTACAGGTATAGACACAACATTAGGCTGGGTCTTAATGGGGTCTCAAATCCGCACTCCGGCAAAATCGATGTCCTCCCAAGGCGGGCACTCTAGACATACAGCATTATCTAAGTTTTTAACTTTAGAACGTCGTTTTAAAAGAGAACACTCCTTCAGGAAAGCTTACGTGTCTTTCATGCAAGAATATCGCAACTTAGGCCACATGTCTTTAATTAAAGAATCTCTATCAAATTAATCTCCATCAACGTCTTGTTATGTATCTCACCATGTGGTATTTAAGACAAATACTTCAAATTGTTAGGTTTTATACAGGACCAAGATCGTCCGTGCGAGAGTATTTCGAATTTAGAGAGTCCAATAGTTGATGAGGACCAAGAACCCGTAGCCGAAAAAGAAGATGGAAAACTAGAAATAGTGGAAGAAAAAAAAAACAGGTTAGTAATATGTAAATATAATTAAAAGCCTGTAATGATATATTTAAAATATAAAATTTGGCTGTGTATTAATAATTTTCTTCTTTTTCAAAATTCTCTTTAAATTATTTTTTTTTTTTATTTTTTTTTTCTTTTAAAAAAAAGGTTGCTTATATAAAAAATCTTTCTTTAAATTTTTTTTTCTTTTCAAAATTCAAATAATATCTTGACTGAATGGTTGTTAGTATTCCCTCGGCATAATAGGTGTCGTCCATTACCCGCAACTAGGAAGCATAAACATGGGCCAGGAGAGAAGTGGGGGAAGGAAGAAGAAGAAACGAGGAGCAAAGAGAAAGACATGCAGCGAAAGTCACTCTTGAAGCAGCCGGCTAATGGCTGACTCACGCACACATAGGCAAGTACAACGCCTCGACGCACATAGGGGTATTTGACGTAAAAACTCGATCAAAATAGAAAAACTCAAAGTTTACCTAATGCTACCCAAAATGGATGTATCTTCATCTACTATAACCGGCTTATTGGAATCCAGCCCCTCCGACCCTTCTGGTTCGGCTATCTGGTCACAATGTCAGTCGGAAGTCAGTCATTGTTTTAACAGCTTGCCTTGGTTTTAGGCGCTCTCATTTTCGTTACTCAGTTTTTGTGCAAAATGTCTTCATGCGGCGGTCACAGAAAAAAACGATTTGAATGTGGAAATTGAAGGTAAGCTCTCTATATTACAGTATATTTGATTAAGTTTGAACGTAATTATCACTGTTTTTTATAAATATCAAAAGTCGCTTTTTTTGAACATTTTTTTAAAGAAAATTTCAGACAAATTAGTGTTTTTGTTTATGTCGCGGCTTGTCGCCTCAAACTTTTTATATGGGCATAAAGTTTAGTCTTTTAGGATGTAGAAACAAGAAAAACATTTCACCCCGACTCACCCCATATTTTTTTATTAGACTTTAAAGTGAACGAGGGAACAGAAATTCATTAAATCGATTTAGTATAATTTTAGTTTTCTTTTGTTATAGATCCTTTGGGAAGAGTTAAAAAATTACCAGAATGGAGTTCTATGATATTTTGAAAGATTTCAAAGGAAAAAAAATAGAAGAAAAAATGAATTTGATGGAAGAAAGACTCATTCAACTAACTTCATGTCCTCCCGAAGAACGGAGTCCCTCGTTCACGTAAAAATACTATAAGAAAATATAGGGTAGATGGGGGATATATTTTTCTTGTTTCTACATCCTAAAGGAATAAACTTTATGCCCAGATAAAAAGTTTGAGGCGACAAGCCGCACACATAAACAAAAACACTAATTTGTCTTATATTTTCTTAAAAAAACGTACAAAAAGCGACTTTTGATATTTATAAAAAACAGTGATAATTACGTTCAAACTTAATCAAATATACTGTAATATAGAGAGCTTACCTTCAATTTCCACATTCAAATCGTTTTTTTTCTGTTGACCACCACATGAAGACATTTTGACAAAACTGACTAACGAAAATGAGAGCGCCTAGAACCAAGACAAGCAGTTGACACAATGACTGGGTTCCGAGTGATGTTATGACCAGGTAGCCGACCCGAAGGGTGGGGTGTAAAGGGGGTAATAACCCCCCTCCACGAGATTTGAAAAAAATACTTTTTTTCGAAAAAATTTTATTTTTAATGTAAAATTTTAAAAATTAATACTTAAAAATTTTATTTGTACGCGTATTTATATTCTTATATAAGGAAAATAATAAATAAATGGCCAGAATGCGCCTTTAAATTTTCCGAAATTAAGAAAAAATTGTGTTGTGCGACCAGTCACACCAGGTTACCCCCCCTCCCGAGAAACACCTCTGAATCCGTCCTTGATTCCAATAAACCGGTTATAGTAGATAAAGAAGCATCCATTTTGAGTTTTTCTATTTTGATCGGGTTTTTACTTCAAATACTCCTATGTGCGACGGTGCGATACTCACACACACACGCACGCAACCGATGCCGCTTGCTCTCTCTCGCTCTCTCTCTCTCTATCAACTCATCAGCTGTTCCAACCCCAAGGGAGAGATATCAAGTGCCTTGCACAGAACATCACAAGGGAGAAGAAAAAGGATTCTTTTTCACCAAGGAGCAACGAACATATCACCATCTCGTTCTCGCCTGACCTCACCCCTTGCTCACTCTTCAGGCCTGTGGTACCGGACAACTGTGAGCTAAAATTGATTTATATCTATACTATTTCATGAAATAATTCACTAGTGAAAAGATCTGATCTTAAAAGAACTTGAAAACTTAATTTTAATGCGATTCAAATATCCCAGTTCCTAGAATCAATGAACCGCCATGTTGAATTTTTCTAATTGCAATAAATATAATCACATTAATAAAGGCCTATAGTTAAAAATATTCAATTATAATTAATTAATTGTAACTTAAATCTAATTATCTCAAAGATCTTTCAATTTTTTTTTAACCGATTTTTATAATTTTTATTCTAACTAGATCGAGAGACCATCAGCAGGAAATCCAATTCGGATGGGAATCAGGGCAGATAAATTAATAAATCTGATATTTATTTTTTTAATCATTTTTAATTTTTATTTTTAAATTTTTCAACAAATGGAGTTGAACAAATGATAAATATTAATTAGATGTGCGGAAGCTTATTCTGTTGTATTCAGGTGGCGATGAACAAAGAATAAAAACAATGTGTTTTTTTATGTAGGACGCCAAATGCCAATAAATCCTACATAAAAAACACATTGTTTTATTCTTTGTTCATCGCCACCTGAATACAACAGAATAGCTTCCGCACATTCTAATTAATATTTTTAAATTTTTTAATTTTTTTAGTTTTAATATAAATCAATACATAGTCTTTTTTTATTTCTCTTACCTCTATATATATGTTAATATATATAGAGAGAAAGTATTGGATTCATGTCAAAAATTCGATGTCGAGATTTTGATGGATCTTCACGTTTTGAGGTCCCCTGAATCCAAAAAAGTGGTTTTCGCGACATGGTTTGTCTGTGTGTCTGTGTGTCTGTGAACAAAATATCTCAAGAACGAAAAGAGTTAGGAGGTTGAAATTTTATATTTAAGTTAGGAACCCCCATGGGACCTGACACGAAGCTTTTGACCAAAATCGACCAAAGAGTACTAGTACACTTTTTCAGTTTTTTTCATTTTCTCAAAATTTGCTCCAACGATTTTTTTTTTAAATTCAAAAATCAATTATTTTTTAGATTCTCTTTAAAATGTATATTCTCATTTTGTGATTGAAATCTTCTGAAGACCACTTTACTCTTTTCTCCATAGAAAAGATAGGAGAAATGGTTGCCATGGTAACAAAATATAAATATTTTGTCATACTTATAAATTTTACATCTTGAAAATCGAATGTACCGTACTGTCGGAAACTAAATACATGTCGACACAAAAAATCTGGTGTGACAAGCACAGTACACAACATTCGATTACCGAAGGTAAGAGAAAGTTGTGTGCTGTGCGCCAGTCACACCAGATTTTTTAATTTTGATGAAGTTCGAAAGAAACAGGAGATAGATTTCCAGGAATTTTGCCTGCAAAGAGACAAGGACGAATCAGAATCACTATCAATTTTAATTGAATTATTATATTAATTAAATTTTTATTCAATTGTTTTAAAAGCCACAAGGGAAATATATTCGCACATACAGTTTTTTTTTATCACACACACAAACAAATTATTTCAAACCTAGAATTCTAAGAATTCAAACCGGGGAGCCGGAAAACTAAATTTGATATTCAATTCAATTCCATTCAACTTAATATTATTTATCTACGTGGAAAGTATTGAGGCCATTGCGGCGTGCCCACAGGGCGAAACTTTGTGCGACGTTTCGGTGTCCGAACGTCCACAAACCAGATAGAGTAACGTTTCGGTGTTGAAGTTCATAACAACTCTCCCGTCGTTACCTATCACCTACACAACAAATCTCACACCCAATAAACATAATTTTTAATATTTTTCCCATCACGGTAATTTAAACATTTTGAATTTTAATTATTTTAATCATTATAAAATTTTCTATCTGTGATATCTTTTCATTCTGTCTTTCTATTTTCTTTATTTTTCTTTTTTATTCTTCCTAATAAAACCAATCACATAAAGGCTTTTCTGATTTATATTGAAATGAATTTAATGAATGAATAAATCTAAAGATACAAAACTAAATATCAATCTAAATTTCTTTAATCCCAATTGGATCTTTTTCTGATCTCAAATACAAATGAGTGGATTGTACTAACTTATCTTTTTTTTTTTTTTTTTTTTTAATGTCCTCTCCCCATATAAAGCCCTTTAAAACCCCCCCCTATTTTTTTCAAATTATTTGTAGTCAAATCAAATGAAATAAATAATAACTTATCTTAAAACACCTAATTAACATAACCCTCAGACCTAGAATACCGAGTGCCTTCTGTACGGCAAGTGGAACATCGTCAATCATGTACAACCACCATTCAACAATATATTAAACCGGATCTCATAATTTTAAACTTAATTTTCTCTCCCTATTTTCTCTTTTTTTATTTCTTATCTATAAGCACCTTTTTCTATTTCTAACTCTTTCAGCTTCTTTCTAATTTCTTAACAGCATCCAATATAAGGGTTTAATCAACCCTTATTGGACCCAGCGGAGCAGATACTAAGTCCTACGGTAATTAAGGGTGGCTACCCCCCCACCCCAAATTACTTTAGGCGTGGAATTTAAATTACCAACAGGTAGTTTAAACCACTATATGGTGGAGGAGCTGGGATTAGATTAAAGGCCCTTACGAGCACAAAATCTATCCTAAATCCTCGCCAGTTCGAGTTAGTCTAGTCAGGAGCCATGGAAGGTGAGGGACGAAATTTGCGTTCTGGGCGGATTATTTTAAACATAAATCCACAAGCCCAATCCACCTTGGCTGAACAGGGGAATAATCCCCCAAATACGCCTCAACATTATCAAACGAGTGATGATGAGAATGGACGATATCGGGAGGCAACCGGTTACTCTCAGTATGAGGGTGCGGTGGCTCTTTCTCCTGGTCGCGTCCCTCTCCTCCTCCTCCTCAGCCGCATGTTCATCCTCCTCAATCTCCTCCTCTTAACTCGAATAATAAATAATATCTTATATAATCTTTTTGCAAATTTAGAAGCAAAAATAGATGCTAGTAATCAAACTTTTGCAAAATTAGA
Source organism: Euborellia annulipes (assembly GCA_023213315.1). Classification (NCBI taxonomy): domain Eukaryota; kingdom Metazoa; phylum Arthropoda; class Insecta; order Dermaptera; family Anisolabididae; genus Euborellia; species Euborellia annulipes. The sequence continues at coordinate 4,227 of JAKCPI010013070.1, read as the reverse complement.
AGAAAAAATACAGGCCAGCCATCAGAGTTTAGAAGTAAAAATCGATGCTAGTCATCAAACTTTAAAAGCTGAAATTAATGAAAATTTTGAAGCTCAATTAGAAGCCAGTAGCGAAAAAATTCGAAAAAATATACGTGAAAATATTCAAAACTTACAGGCCCAAATAGAAACCCAGAAAAGCGAAATCCGTGAAAGCAGTAGTAGACTGGAAGCACAGAATCGCGAAACAGGGGTAAGAATAGAAAGACTAGAGAATCAAACTCAAGAAACAGGACAGAGATTAGAGGATAGGATTATTAAAATCGAAAATTATAATCATGAATTTCAGAAGGAAATGAGGGCCACCATCCAAACACAAAATGATAGTATCAATTTAAGAATAACAGATACTAACAAAAAAATAGATGACAAAATTGAAACTATTAATGATAAATTAAACCAATATAATCAGAACATATCTGAAATGTTAACTAGTAGGGATGGGTCGTTTAGGGCGTTAAAAATTGATGTTGAACGAAATTCCAAGGATATAAAGACCTTTGGGATAAATCAAGGACAGATCTTAAATAATCTTAGGGTTCAGGAACAAAAAGTCGATTCTAACGTTCAACAATTGAGAACTCTTATTGATGTTAGGTGTTCTAATATAAATCAAACAATAGAGGATCAAGCCCAACAAATCCAAACATTAGGGTTAACTGATCCGAATCAGATCGTTAAAGATTATCTAGAGACCTCGACCAACATTCAAAGGCAAATACAGGAAGCTGTCACACAACAGACGCTCGCCTTATCATCCACTCAACTTCCAAATCTTTCTACACTCAATAGAACCTATTGTCCTCCATCCGAGATGTTAGCCGCTGCAGAGACAGTTACAAAGTTCATACATGAACTACATTTATCGGGGCCTCACCCTATAGAATTTGTAGAATCTTTTAGGGACTTAATCACTAGTGAACAAATCCCGCTGTCTCAAGCGAAAAATATGTTAATTTTTTGTCTAGATGGGGAAGCTAAAAGGTGGGCAATTAGCAAAAAGAATGATTATGGTGATATTGAGGAATTGTTAGAAGCCTTTAAACAAAAATTTTGGGGACAAGAGGAGCAAGACCGCTTTGTGAGTCAGCACCTACACCGTCCTCTAAATAGCAATAAGGGTACCTATGCATATCTTTTTCAGACCAGGTACAAATGGGCGAAACAATTGTCCGTGCCGGTTCAGGAGTCCCACTTGGTAGAGTTATTGGTTGCAAAGCTCCCAATTAATATCCGCCAACAACTAATCGGCATTGGCTATAATTATGAACAAATCCATAAAGCTCTAGAAAGGTTAGACAGTATGGTGCCTTCTAATAGTAACAACACTATAAACATGTCCACGTCTAATATAAATCCTCCAGTGAATCCTTTTAAAAATCCCCCGCAATCACAATTGAACCCTAACAACTCTACCTATAACAGGCCAACACCATCTGCTCCTCAACAGCCATTTATCGCACCTAATCCAGGGGTTCGAAGGAATCCTCCTAGGGCGGTGAAACAAATTCCTAAGAACAACCCGAATACCAACGTAAATTGTACTCTCTGTCTCAGTCACTCGGATTTGGATCATAACCATACTCCACCACAATTTTCGGAAAACTCCTGCCCCCTGACTCCAATCGGGCTAAAGGATCAGGGAGAATTATAAGTCCTCTCCAAAGGACACAGCCCAACCACATTTCGAACACAAAATTTAACAGCTCAAATGCTGGATGTGTGTGGGCTTCCTTACAGATAGGAGAGTGTAAAATTGATGCCTTAATAGACACTGGCAGCGAAGTCAGTCTTATTGATGAAAATCAATACTTCTTACTCATTAGTGGAGGGGTAACGTTCTCGAGTGTGAGGATTCAAGGTACCTACCTACATGGTGTGCTGGTGCAAGGAGTGTAAGGGTCACTACTGCGGCCCTCATTCCTTTCACCATCCAGACCATGGAGTCAATCGCCACATTCCTGATCGTCCCTAACATGAAACTACCCTGTCTATTGGGCATTGATTGGATGATAGCCAATAAAGTCAAAATTTATTTTCGGAACCATCATCCTACCCTTCAGGTTTTGGAATCAAAATTTACTTTAGAACATCTACCCCCAACTCAATCACTTTCGGCTCATTGTATGAAATCCGCGGCCTACAATTATGTTGATCAGATAGCAGCATTCACACCAGCTAGTTCAATGACATCTTCTGAACAATCCCAATTGTCAGCCTTGTGTCATGAATATCATATATTCAGTGACATTCCGGGCTGCATGACGGATTACGAACATGTCATTGAACTGGTTGACCCGACTCCATTTAAAGTGAAACCGTATCCCATCCCTCACGCTCATCGGGAAAGGGTTAGACAATTGCTGGAGAAATATATTCAATGGGGAGTTGTTGAGCGATCAAATATGTCAATCCTCTTCGAACGGTGGAAAAGAGTGATGGCACCATCAGAATTTGTCTCGACGCTCGACAACTTAACCTGAGAATAAAGAAGTCAGTAGAGATTCCACCACCACCAGAGGAAATCTTGATGATGACTGATCAGCCATTCTGGCTCTCCGTAATTGATCTCACCCAATCCTATTGGCAGGTTCCTTTAAGTGTAGAGTCCCGTCCATGTACCGCATTCCTTTTTGAGGGTAAGTCGTATCATTTCACGCGACTACCTTTTGGCTTATGCACCAGTGTGGCGTCCTTCAAGAGAGCTTAGAGCCATGGAGGTCATCCTTGGCCCTACTGTTAGACAATTTGCTGTTAACTATGTTGATGATGTTTTAGTTTACTCAGACTCTTTTCCCCAACATCTAGTCCATTTGGAAATATTGTTTAAGAAGTTTAGGAAACACAAAATTACTCTAAATTATAATAAATGTGAATTTGTCAAGTCGTCAGTCAAATACCTAGGTCATGTCCTGTCTCGTCATGGTGTCAGTCCTGAAACAAAACTGTCTGTTATACAAGATTGGCCCATTCCAACAACGCGAAAGCAGTTGAAATCGTGGCTCGGTCTTGTGTCCTATTATAGAAGATATATTAAGAACCTTTCGGCGTGGATAGATCCACTTCATAATCATTTAAATAAATCAAAATCCAAATGGACTTGGAATGAAGAATTGACCAAAATTTTTAATGAATGTAAGCTTCACTTCATTAAAAAGGTAACCTTGAAATATCCCGACTATACCAAACCATTTATTGTCTATACTGATGGGAGCTACCGTGGTCTCGGGGCTGCTCTCTGTCAGATGGATGTTAATGGTGTGGAAAAAGTAGTCGTTTTTGCAAGTAGATGCTTGCAAAAATACGAAAGAAGCAGTACTGCTACCGAACTAGAGCTATTGGCGATAGTTTGGGCATTACAACGCTTCCGTACGATAATTCTTGGTTACGAGGTCATATTGAGAACTGATCATCGTGCATTGACATTGTTAAGCCAAACCACTCTTGTTCATAACCCGAAGCTCTCCAGATGGTCGGAGAGGATACAATCTTACCATCTCAAAATTGAATATATTCCCGCCCATCAGAATGTTGTTGCTGATCACTTAAGTAGGTTAGCATCAAATCAAAATTTATCCCTAACGAAAGATTTATTGGCCGCTACATCATTACAAATTTATATTGCAAACTCCTAGAGCCTAATGGCGTTTATTTGTTTTCTTTTTGATTAATAATACTCTTCCTTAATTTAAACATCTTTAATATTCCCTTTAATAATGCATTCAAGATTGGAAATGTTTTTGTTATAGTTAATAATTGTATATTTTCATATTATATTAATCAATTTATTAGTTTTGTTGTTTAATTACATTGTGTTATAAAAATAATTAACTGATTGTCGAAGGAATTTGATATTATTTTTAGTGAATGTGTAAGTGTGTATGTGAAGTGATTCTCCTCAAACCAGAGAAAGCGTCAGACGTTACCCCTCTCGCCGGGAACCAATCACAACGCTTCCCCCGTAAGAGGAAGGCCGGTGGGGAGAAAAAGGAAGGTGGAAGGGATGAAGGGAGAGAGGAGTCCACACATACGCTACCTCAGAGAGCATTCATTGGATAATCCACCGTTAAACAGTACAGAGCCCAAGCATTGCATGATCAATCGTCAGACTGTATACTGCATTTTGAACGGCCGAAGCGTGCAGATCTCATTGACTCCATCGTCACCTGCTGAATATATATATATGCA